>JAQZBX010000504.1:88335-107523 GCA_029593785.1 Cabassous unicinctus | reverse complement strand
TTTATTTATTTATCCCCCCCTTGCTGCTTGTGCTGCTGTGTCCATTCGCTGCGTGTCTTCTCTGTGTCTGCTTATCTCCCCCTTGCTGTGAGGTCTTACCGTATCAGCCCCCGAGCAGGCCTGCCCTCACAAGGAGGCGCCAGGAAGCGAACCCCGGGCCTCTCATATGGTAAACAGGTGCTCTATCCATTGCGCCACACCCGCTTCCTGCCGTGAGGTTGCTGCATCAGCCCACCAACCGCTCAGGCCGGCGTGCCCTCACAAGGAGGCCTCCGGATGCGAACCCGGGCCTCCCATATGGTAAACGGGGGCTCTATCCACTGAGCCACACCCGCTTCCCCTGAGTCACTTTAGACTGACCTTGGCTCCTTACCTCTGCAGACGTAATAAATGTGAGTTTGCCTAACTCTCGTGTTGAAGTTTTCTTCATGCCATCTCTGGTTATCCATAAAGGCCCTGCCTTGAGGCCTAACAGGACCTTTAATTCTGTTTTATAAAATACCACAAAATAAATGAGAGCCTTCCTCCACAGGAAGGATTTCTAAAACTCTGAATAAAAATTAGAAATTTCTTTAAATGTATGTTTCATAATTTTGAATGATCTCTCCAGGATTCTTCCACCTATGCTCTGGAAATCCTTGCTTCCTTCCCAGAACTCTTGCTTCATCCATTGTTGTCCTGCAATTTTATATTTTCCCTCTGTATTTTACCCTCAACCTTAATTATTCTCAAATATTTTCCATTCTGAAAACATTTTTGGTCTACATAAATATGTATCTCCTTTTCAAATCTACTTTCAGCCCTTGTCTTAATTTTTTCCCTCTATGGCGAATTGTTGTACCAGGGATTCTTAAACATTTTTGTTCCAGGGACTCCTTTGTCAGTCAGGTGAAAACCACGGACCCCTTACTAAGTCCACACTTTACTGTGTATTATTTAATAAATATATCACACCTGCACCAACACAGCCCCACAAGAATAATGTTATTCTGAATTTCAATTCGAGCTCACAGACTCCTTGTTAAGAAACCCTGTTTTAATGCTTCCTCTGGAAACTGAAGGCCCAGGAGCTGTCAAATAAGAATGCAGAGTCAATGTAACTCACAACAACTAAAAGCTGCTTGAATCCAGGAATTACTCCTGACAACATATTCCATCTTTTCTTCTGTATATTCATTGACCCATGAGAAGATTATCCTCCTTCACTGTGTCCTTTAGATTGATGGCTTCTGAGAGTTTGCTTGTTTTGTTTTTTAACTTTATTGTGGCAACATATATACATAACATAAAATTTGCCATTTCAATCACTGCTGAAAGAAATTTGCTTTTTTTTTTTTTTGATTCAGATTCTGCTTGGGTGGCCGCTTTAAAATTGCTCCCAATTGGTAGAAGGGACTGTATTAAGGCAAATTTAGAACATTTTTATTGGGCAGGAAGAGATGAAAAGCTGGGGATCCTTATAAGTTAATAGATCTAGTCTAATTCAAGCTCTTAAATATGGTTCTTTCTTTTACCAGTTTTGCAAGAGTGCACATCTTCAACATTTAATATAATAGTATGGTAATTAATCACACACAACACACACACACATACGTCTTCCATGACTCTGTCAATATGATTTTTATAAAAAGTGAATCTGATTGTGTTACAGTCATTAAAATCCTTCAATATTACTCATTACCTTAGGGGAAAAATTCTCTTTGCATAGATGATCTTTCACGGCTTGGTTCCTTCTTACTAATTCAGTCTGTTTCTTTGCACTTTCCAATACAAATATTAATCTGAGCCATTGCAAACCACTTACAGCTCTCCAGAAGCACACTGCGTGTTTTGCCCACATGCTTTTGGTCTTTCTGTCATCAACATGGAATTCTTAACTTACCCTTAATTTTTATCTCATGCCATGTCCTTGCCTGGCTTATTCCTACATATCCTTAAAGAGTCAGAGTCTCTTTTTTGGTAACTTCCTGATAACTGCATCTACTTACTGCTACCTACAACTTCCTCAGTTGCTTGTTCTAGATTCGTAGCACTCTATATTTACTCCCATCAAATAATAAAATACAAAATATGCAAGAATTCCTTTTCTTTTTGTCAGTTTCTCCAATTTGACTGTTAACTACCTGAGAGTATTGGCTTGGTATGTTTGAATCCCAAGAACTTTACCACAGTAAATGCTCAATAATAAATGTTTGCTGATTATATGATGGGTACTTCAGGCACTAAAAAACTGAAAATTTCACATGTGAAATTTCAAACCTAAACAAAAACATTTGGGTTAGAACTAGGTTTCCATTTTAGAACTTAATACCTGAGTATTACATCTTAATTGAATGTCATTCTTGGTAAAGATAATAAGAAACACACAGTTTTCTGAACTAGGTATCACAGCTCCTGGCATAAGGCATATCAAACGGAATAAATTTATCATTTCAACAATAACACAAATGCTAAGGGTAACAAAGGGGGAAAGGAAGAAAAGCCAATAGTAGCTAGCGGTGTTTAAGATTACACTGTAAAGATGAGATGAAACATTTCTTGATGCTCACACTTGATAAGAAAACTCTAGAGTTTATATTGCTTGAGCATAGAGAGCTTAAATACACAAATAATAGCAATGCTAGGTATATAAATATAGGAAGCCAGTGAAAATAGTGAATACACATGGATATCTGGGACTAAATCATTAAGCAAATCTTATTCAAATTTTACCTGGCTTTTCTTATTGATAATGACTGAGGTACACATTCTTAACTATTTTGGCAGCTCTTTTAGAGTAAAAAGCATATATTACTTGCAATTATAATTCTTTTTAATGTCATATTTTAAATATGTTAGAATAGCCTGTAACGTAGTTGTTAAATATTATTTCCAAAGCAAGAAACTATTTCTCACTTCCTAAGATGAGTCCAATATTATCTTGGAACTGATCTTTTTATGAATCAATCAAATGGCCCACTTAGTTATGGCAAATGTATAGCAAGTAGTCATCCTTCTAAGAAGGGGGACTGGGAATAACTTGACCATCATTGGTATGACTAATGCTACCCCCTCCAATTGACTTTTTGTTGTTGCTGTTTTATTTTATTTATTTATTTTTTCCAATTGACTTTTGATACGTAGAGTTTATTGCAGAGGAAGAGATAAATTTAAAGTGAGTCCAAGGACCCTTCTTTGAAAGGTCCAGAGGTCCTTTCCAGGGCCTAGAGGAGGCTGAAGTTACATTCAGTGGCAATTTACAGTAGGGCAACTGGGCAGCCAAACAGATACCAGGGGCATTTGAAAATGTGAACCTTTGTGTACTTACAGGACTCCCCAACCCTCCAAGTGTCTGTACTTCAGACTAAGAAAGCTCCAAATACATAGTAATTCTATGTTTTGAGGAGGCCACAAAAAGATATTAGATTTCTTATTGAAATGGATAGGTAATAACTCATGCAATTAATTGGACAAGTACAATATTCAACCATATTTGTACTGTTGAACTTGTGAAGCAGGTCATACAGCTTATGCTAAAGGGGAAAAATCATAACATTTGTTACAATCATTTGCAGATATGAAATACTGGTACCACAAAAATATCTGTCTCTATATAGAGAAGTTATAAATCATCTTATGATAAATTTTTTCCTGTTATTCTACCTTGTTTTTAGGCTAACACTTCAATCATTATTTTTCTTTGAATGCCATTTCCTTCCAATATTAATGCAACTGCAAAGTTAATGTTTCATAATCTAATGCCACAGCTACAAACATCTTTCCTCTGTTTGCTTCACTGACATATTAAAAAATTCTCTTGCCTCAATAATACTTTTCTCTACTAGTAAATCATTACATATATCCTAAAGAAATTTATTTTTTCTGTTTCTTATTAGCCCAGTCAATAAATAAATTCATTATAAAGTAAACTTTAAAACCTGGTTTTCTGTTCAGAAATATAATAGAGGAGTTGTTGGCAAATTTCTTCTGTAAAGGGACAGATACTACATATTGTAGTCTTTGCAGACCACACAGCATCTGTTGCAACTACTCAATCCTGCCATTGTAGCACAAAAAGAGCCATAGATGCTGTAAAAGAATAAGCATGACTGTGATCCAGCAAAACAATTTACAAAAAGCAGCAGCAGGTCGAATTTGACCTGTGGGCCATAATTTATTGACCTCTATCTTATATCAAAAGATTGGTAAATAATTTCATACTTAACAGACTTTTTCTATTAACCCAATACCAGTGCCTGAATGTACTTACCACATATCAAAAATTCTTAGCCAAAGTAGAAGTGCAGTGAAGCAGAACTTGACTTCTGCAAATATATCCAAAGAATTTCTATTAAATAGACTATATTTATCTCATATTTCTTATTATTATACTACAATCCACTTTCCTCCCAAGGGTAGAACAGGATGGGGAGTCCATCAGGATGCAGGCAATTCTAACCAATGCCAGTGAAATTTACTTTCCCTGAGAAATTCTTTGTTGGTCTAAGTTCCAAACAACTGATTGGTTATTTTTTTAAATTTTAATACTTTATTTGTAAGTTTCAACTTGTCATATTCTTATTATTTATCCTTAAAAATATTGTACATGGGCAGTAATTCAGACAACTTCAGCCACTGAGATGTTGTGATGGTTAGGCTAATGTGTCAACTCGGCCAGGTAATTGTGCCCAGGTCCAGCAAGCACTGTGCTAATTGTAATACAAGAGCATTTATGGACTTACATCACCAGTGAGATTACTGCATGGATGGTTGATTACATATGCATCAATCAGGGAGATTGCATCAGCAATGGGTGATGCTTTTATCCAATCAGTTGAGTGCCTTAAAAGGGGAAGTGATTTCAACATTCAGAGAGAATTCTCCAGTTCGTCTTTGGACAGCTTACTTCTCCCAGAAACTCATCAAGGACCTTTCATTGGACTTTCATGGGAGACCCTGGTTTGCAGCCTGCCTGCGGAACCTGGACTTGTGCATCCCCACGGTCACGTGAAAGACTCATATCTCCTGTTGATTCTGTTACCCTAGAGAACCCTGACTAATACAGATGATACAAGTATTCCTTTCTATAGTAAATATATCAAGTTTTGAGATCCTTGGAACCCACTTGTAGGCACAATTCATATCCCCAACCAACCCCTGTATTTAAATCACTTCTGGTATTTGTTGTAACTATTTGATGTTTTTACTGATAAAAAGTCTGGAAGTTACCATGAAAAGGAATTTTTATGAATCTCTTTCAAATGTACATTTATGTCGACTTTATTCAAACTTTGTCTATCTCTAGCTTCATGTGAAAAAACCTTGAAATTAAAAGTAATTAAAAGTGTTCTTTGACCAACTATAAGCAAGGATAGATCAACAAATGTAGTTATACTGTCTGCTGAACATGCATATGCAAAGAAGATTAATTTGCACAAAGTCTGACAATTTGCAGATGTTAAAGCTGGAAAACAAAGTTATTTATTACTGCAATCAACTAAAATGTAGTTATGTTTTACCCATTATCAAAAAGTGCATTAATATAATTAAAAAGCATTATGCATTATCCTTTTGCTTTTTGTACAGTAACATTTATTTTATTTTTAATTCCTAATTATTTATGTATTTTACTGGCATGATTCAATATACAAAGTTCAATTAAAGAAAATTTCCACTGTTTGTGTTCTTTTCTAGATATTATGATTATTTGTTTCATTTCATGACTACTGCTAAATACAATTCTGTTATATAGAGGAGGAGAGTCTTAAAAAACAATCCACTATGTGTGTCAAATATACTGGGTATACCACTGCCATACTGCATAATAATTATTCTTTTGCAAGTCAGATTTTAAAATTAGGTTTGGATGATTGCAGATAGGATGAAAAAGTGGCTTGGACAAGGGTGAGAACAGTGGTGGTTGTGAGAGGAGGTTTGATTCTGGATACATTTTGAAGATAAGTACATTTAGTTTCCTAGATTTTGGACATGCTGTGAGAGAAAAAGAAAGTAGAGGTATAGATAGTGACAGAGATGCTAGATTTTGCCCCAAAGCCTGTTCTTCACTTCTCTAGTAATATATTTGTAAGTTAGTCACCCACCCAGCTAACACCTATATTTCCCAGCCTCCTGCAGTTAAGGGGGTTTTGTGACTAGGTTCTGACCAATGGGAATGAGTGAAAAAAAAACAATACGTGCAACTTCTGGGTCTTGCTATTAAAAAGAAAGAAGTGTCTCTCACCCCCACCCACACCCTGCTCTATTTCCTTCTTTCTCCCATACCCACTAGTAGGAATGTGAACATGGTGTCAGGAGCCCAAATAGTCACGTTCAAACACAAGTTGGTAGCTTTGTGGCAAGCATGGTAGAAGATCAAGATAGAAGTAGCTTGAGTTCCCAAAACCATGGAACTGCCATATCAGTAGTAAACTGCATATGGATTATACCTTTATGTTGAGAAAGAAACTTTTATTGGTTTAAAATATAGTTATTTTGTTATAGTAGCTAAACCTCCATTATTTTGTTACTGGAGCCAAACTAATACATAGGTACTAAGGAAAAAGCCATTTAAATATATGATTCTTTTTAACATATTATTTTTTAAGTAGATATTTTGATTCTTATGAAAATATATATGAAACATAGCCTAGTATTATATGTTGTCTAAGAGTTACCTCCTGAAAGCCTCCTTGTTGCCCAAATAAGGCCTCTCTCTAAGCTAAACTCAGCACATAAACACATTACCTTCCACCCCAACATCGCCTGGCATGGGACATGACTCCCGGATGAGGCTCCCTGGTACCAAGGGATTATTACCGAGTGCCAAGTAGCAATGCATCTGGAAAAAGACCTTGACCAAATGGGGAAATATTAAATACAAATGAGTTTTTATGGCTAAGAGATTTCAAAGTGAGTTGGGAGGTCATTACAGAGGTTACACTTATGCACGTCTCAGCAGGATCTCATTGACTGCCACTGTAAACAGTGTCTCAAACAGTGGGGCTCCTGAGCTCTAGAGAAAACTAGATACTATAAACAGGGCAGACAAGCTCAGATCAGTGAGCCTTATTTTGGAATTTATGTTCCCCCAGTGTAACAGAGTTAGACTCATTATAGTGTTCCTACACATGGCTCTTCTGCCCCTTTTATTTGAACCTATGATTACCACTATACTTGTTAAATATATGTCCCAAAGACTTAAATCTTTGGTCCATCCAAGTGCCAGTTGAGCCCTGAATCTCAGCAGAATTGCAACACCTACTCTTCAGTTCATTGGACTCACCCAGGACAACTAAGAAGGAGATGATGATAGCCAATGCCCATCCCAAGGAACAGAGAGTGTCTGCAACTGCAAGCACTCCATCCATCTGCCCCATGGGATCTAAGCCCCCTTTCAATTAGAAACAGTGTGGGCATCACCATCCCCAAATCCTTAAGTTTGGGGAATTCAAAATGGACTAAAGCAGACTTAGTATTATCCTTTTATAGACTTATTATTATTCTAGCAATGGAAGAACTTTTATCATTGATATAAAGGCAGTGGCCACCAGAGTTTCTGAGCAGAGGGAGAGGGAAGAATAGATATAATATGGGGGCATTTTCAGGACATTGGAATTGTTCTGCATGACACTGCAATGATGGATACAGGCCATTATACATTTTGTCATAACCTACAAAATTGTGCGGGGCAGAGTGTAAAGTATAATGTAAACTATAGTCGACAGTTAGTAGCAATGCTTTGATATGTGTTCATCAATTGTAACAAATGTACCACACTAATGAAAGATATTGTTAATATGGAAAATTGTGGGAGGGAGAGAGGGTGGGGCATATGCAAATCCCCTATATTTTTTATGTAACATTTACGTAATCTAAAGCTTCTTTTAAAATAAAAAATAATTAATTGAAAAAGAAAAGAAAAGAAAAACTCCAAAGGTTTTGTAGTGAATAACTGAAGAATGGAATTGCCATTAACTGAGATGGGGAAATGAGGAACAGGTTTGGGGAGAAGATCAGGAGTTCAATTTGGACATGTTCAGTATTAAATGTGATGTCTATTTAGACAACCAAGTGGAGATATTGAGTATGTAGCTGTATTAGTCAGCCAAAGGGGTGCTGATGCAAAATACCAGAAATCTGTTGGTCTTTATAAAGGGTATTTATTTGGGGTAGAAGCTTACAGTTACCAGGCCATAAAGCATATGTTTCTCCCTTCACCAAAGTTTGTTGCCATGTGTTGGAGCAAGACAGCTGCCAACATTTGCCAGGGTTGAGGCTTCTTGGGTTCCTATCTTCCTGGGGCTCCATTTCTCTCCGGGCTCAGCTCCTCTGTTTCTTCCACAAGGTCAGCTGTAGACTATCAGGCAAATGGCTCATCTCTTCCCGGGGCCTTCTCTCCTTCCTCATGACCAAGCTTCTCTGTGTGCTTGCTTCCCCGGGCTCCAGCATTAAAACTCAGCTTCAGAACTAAAACTCAAAAAACTCCAACTCTGTCCTTTCCCATGTCTTTTATCTTTGAGACCCCACCCACCAAGGGGCAGGGCTTAATGCCTTATTGACATGGCCCAATCAAGTCCCTAATCATAACTTAATCATGCCCAGATAAACAGACCAGTTTACAAGCATGATCCAATATCTATTTTTGGAATTCTTAACTATATCAAACTGCCAAACTGCTATAGTAGCTTGCTATATGAGTTTGTAGTTTGGGAGAGAAGTCTGGGTTGGATATATAAATGTGAGGGTTTTCTGGACATAGAGAGAAGAAAAACTCCTGGGACTAAATGAGGTCACCAAAGGGAAGAGTACATAGAATCAAGGATGGAGCCCTCCAACTTTAGGAAGAAAGGAGAAGAAAGAAATCAGCAAAGGTGCTTGGAAGGAGCAACCAGAGAGGTAAGAGGAAATCCAGTAGGATGCAGTGAACAGCAAGCAACTTGAGAAAAATCTCTATCAGAATAAAAAAAAAATCTGTCTCCACAAAGATTGACTGAAGAAGAGTTGTTACAGAGTGTGGCACATAATAAGAACCCAATGAATACTAACCATTGTTAATTATAATTATTATGATGTAATACTTTGAGATATATTTAAATTGATTGTCTTACCCAATTCAAAAATCAGTGGTTAAAAAATGGTTTCTTGCTTTTTTGAGCTCACCAAGCCCCCAAATAAAAACTCATGTATCACTTAAATTGATGCAGTTAATTAGATTTGAATTGATTTTATGAGAATTTAAATATTTATTGAGTAAACATTCAGTTGGGTTTTACATTTGTGGAAAGACATATTGCAAACATAAAATAACGTAAAAATAATTTGAGTCGATACCACAGATTGGTATGATTATTATTACTTTTTGTCTTTTAAAATGTTCTGTTCATTACTCATGTTTGAAAGAAATTGCCCTTTGCTACAGTTCTGCTAGACTACTGATCATTGCCTGTACACATGCTGACATTTCACACCTCCCTGCCTTTGCTTATGCTCCTTGCTCTGCCTGGTAGCCTTCTACTTGATGAATTCTTTCTCTTTTCAATAGCATGGTCAGATTCATTCATTCCTTCTTTTGTTATCTTACAGCATTTTAAATATATCTGCATTATGTCTCAGTGGTAATTTACTAGGTTATATTTTATTCGGTTGTTTGTACATTTATTTTACCTTGTAGAACTCTAGGAGATTGAAACCCTGTCTGTCCTTACAGCTGCTTACTTAGCACTTAACCTTATCCAACGTATGTCAGGCATTCAATAAATATTTGTTGAAAGAATTAGTTTATTGAATGACCCTTTTCCCCCTAAATTCTAAGGTGCTATCAATTGTAAGAAAACTTTGTAAACTCAACAGCAGGTTTTCTGGAGAGAGAAGCTAAATTAAACAAAAGTGACAATTTTAAGATGCATCTTAATCTCAGAAATGTTAAATTGGAAAAATTATTTACATTTATCGTTGATGTAAAAAGGAGACCTAAACACATTAAAACAGGAAAAGAGAATACTTAAAGGGAATGAATGAGCAAAAAGATATTAACTATCCTACACAAAATAGCATGGTATATTCTTTCTTGGAAAACATTGCTGAATATAAAAATGGCAGCTTTTGTTCAGAAATGGCTTTCAATTCCACTTCAGTCTGATTTGTCTGTTAATGGCTTTGCAAAAGTATAATAGCTTCTATCTCTCTTTTCGTTCTTGATAAATGCCCTCCCAATTAATCATCTCATTCTTTCATCAATTATTAAATTTTTTGCCCTTGAGTTGATGATTCTCTTACTTGGTTGCATATAGGTAGAATTAAGCTTAAGGATAAAGACACATTATTGAAGTGATTTGCAATCATTTGTGTTATTATAAAATAGAAAGCAGTGGACTATTAAGGTGAAGTTGAAATTTTCAGAGCATTACTATCCTAAGAAAGTTATTAATCAGCCTCACAGCACTGTGGCCTGATTAACCACAAGAACTCAGAGGTCTTCAATGACTTCACAGGGTCTGCCTACAGTGGCACTCAGACTCCACACCTCACAGAGAAGATTAATAGAAAAAAGTGATATGCCAACTCCAATCTCCAAAAGAAAAACCTTAAGATCTACCTTTTAGAATATTAGGGAAGTATCCTACCATATTATGTAGCCATGTAAATTTGAGTAAATTAAATCACAATTTGGTGATAAAACTGCATTAGAAATGGGAACAAATAATTTTACCTTTATTTTAAATGCTGAATACTGAAATTCAGTATTGAATTTCAGGTCCATGAATACTGAAATTCATGCTGATTATTCTCTAGTTTTCCAGTATATGTGTCTTCAAAATCTTTTAAAAATATGCTATACAGAGGTGGAACAAGATGGCAGGAGAGTAAGGAGCTCCTAGAGTAAGCTCATCCTACAGGGCAATTAGTAATCACCCAGAGCTATCTAAAGCACCTATTTGTGGGCCCTAGGAGACCAGAAGAGCATCCTGCAACATCCCTGAAAGTATGGAAGGAGGAGACTGCCCATCTGCAGAGAAGATTCCTCCACTGGCGGAACAAGGTGCCTCGGAGCTATTCTGCTGCTTGGAATTGTTAGCTCCACTTCCCCAAAACGGGGGAGGAAGACACGGTGTGGCAACGACTTCAGCTACTGATTAGTAAATTCGGCTGGCTAAAGCACAATCCTAAGAACAGCTAAAATTTAAACCTGTTCAAGTCAGAAAGAGGCTGGTAACTGCCATTTTAACTTTGCCCCCGTCATGAGGGGAAGTGGGGCTGATTGAAAACTCACAGTGCTGGTAGGGACTGGCTTCTTTCCACCCAGATTGGATTGCAGCTCTAGCCTAAAACCCAGCACCTCCCCCAGCAGGAAGGAAGATGGAGGGGGGGGGGTGAAGCTTGCACCCCCTCTCTGGGATAATGCAGACCACGCTGCGGAGGCCGGTGCCCATCCTACTTTAGTGACAAGCTGCCTCAGGAGCTATTCCGTGTTCCATGGCTGGAGTTGGAAGCTTCATTTCCCATTAATGGGGGAGAAAGAAACGGTTGGCCACTGACTTCAGCTACTGATCAGTGGACCCGGCTGGCTAAAGTATAATCCTAGGAACAGCTAGGGTTTGAACCTAAGTTGGAAAGAGACTGGTAGCTGCCATTTTGACTCCATCCCCGGCATGAGGAAAAGACGGGCTGATTGTAAATCACAGTGAAGTTAGGAACTGACTTCTTTCCACCAAGATCGGATTGCAGCCTTGGCCTAGGCTCCAGCTCCACTTCCGGCAGGGAGAAAGCTGGTGGGACCTGCACAAGGCTCTCTAGGCAACTGCAGGTGCTTTTGGCCGGCACAGACTGAATAGTTGGACACCTGGGGCTGCATCCCTACACCCCAATACGATAGGAGAGGAGCTGGGTTTTCTCAGCTTCTCTGGGCAACTGCAGGCGTTTTCAGCCCACACGAACTGGTTTATTGTGCATTTTTGAGTCCATCTACACCCCTGCCTGCCCCCCCCCCCATAGGATAGGAGGGAGCTGGTGTTTCCTCAACCTCTCAGGGCAACTGCAGGTGCTTTTGGACCACACAAACTCGACTGTTGGGCATCTGTGACACCACCTTCACCCCCAATAGGACAAGAGAGGGACTGTATTTGCCCAGCCTCTCTGGGTAACTACAGGTGCTTTTGGCCCACACAGACTGAATAGTAGGACACCTATAGCTCCATCCCCAGCCCCAAGCACTATAGAAGGGGAGCTGGATTTCCTCAGCCTATCTGGATAATGGCAGGCACTTTTGGCTTACACATCCTGGACTGGGGGGTACTTGTGGACCCACCCCCACCTCCCAATAAGAAAGGAGTGGGCTGGTGTTTCTGCAGCCTTTCTGGGCAACGGCAGGCGCTTTTGGCCTGCGCAGACTGAATGTTGGGCACCTGTGGACCCACCCCCATCCCCAATAGGATAGGAGGGTCTGGTGTCACAGACTTTACGGGCAATGGTGGGTACTTTCTGAACTGCTGGGTGCCCATGGATCCACCCCCACCACCCAATAGGATAGGAGGGGTTTGTGTTTCCTCAGCTTCTCCAGGCAACGGCGGGTACTTTCAGCCTACAGGGACTGAACTGTTGGGAGCTGGTGGTTCTATTCCCACCCCCTAAAGGGCAGAAGGGACAGTAGTCCCTCAGCCTCTCATGGCAACTGCAGGTGTATTCAACCCACACAGATTAGATTGCTAGGCACTCCAGAGGGTCCATCCCCACACCTGGTAGGGGAGGGGGGCAGGAGGGGGTGGTGCTACATCAGTCCACCTGGGCAACTGCAGTCATTTTGGACCCACACAGCATAGACTGCTGCCCACAACTGCAGCTCCATCCCCATCCCAGGAAGGGGAGGAAGGAGTGTATAGCTTCATCAGTATCTCCAGGCAACTACAGACAGTCTTGTCCTGTACAACTTGGATTATTATACACAGCTGCAGCTCTGTCCCTATCCCTGGCAGAGGAGAAAGGAGGGAGAAGTTTCATCAACTCCTGAGGCAATGCAGGCAGCTTCAGCCTCCATTGGTTACAGAACCAACTACATCCTCAGGTCCTACTATACCACCAGCAAGGGAGAAAAGACAAGAAAGCCCTAAACTAAAGGGAGAAACTGCACCCAGAATAAATACACCTACTAAGCCAGATACCAAGACACCAACAAAAAATTACAATCCATACCAGGAAACAGGAAGATATGGCCCAGTTAAAGGAACAAGATAAGCCTCCAGATAACATTAAGGAGTTGAGGCAACTAATCACAGATGTTCAAACAAATCTACTTAATAAATTCAATGAGATGGCTAAAGAGGTTAAGGATATTAAGAAGATACTGGGTGAACAAAAAGAAGAATTTGGAAGGATACATAAAAATATAGCAGATCTTATGGGAATGAAAGGCACAATAAGTGAAATGAAAAATATACTGGAGGCATATAACATCAGATTTGAGGAGGCAGAAGAAAGGATCAGTAAGCTTGAAGACATGGCCTCCAAAGGCAAACATACAGAACAGATGAAGAAAAGAATGGAAAAAATTGAACAGGGTCTCAGAGAACTAAATGACAGCAAGAGACATGAAAACATACATGTCATGGGAGTCCCAGGAGGAGGAGAGAAGGAAAAAGGGCAAAAGGAATATTTGAAGAAATAATAGTAGAAAATTCCCCAACCCTATTGAAGAACAAAGATACCCATGTCCAAGAAGCACATCATACTCTCATCCAAATAAATCTGAATAGACCACCTCCAAGACACATACTAACCAGAATGTCAAAGGCCAAAGACAAAGACAGAATTCTGAGAACAGTAAGAGAAAAGCAATGCATAGCACATAAGGAATACCTAATAAGATTAAGTGCCAATTTCTCATCAGAAACCATAGAAGCAAGAAGGCAGTGCTATGATATATTTAGGATACTGCAAGAGAAAAACTGCCAGCCAAGAATTTTATATCCAGCAAGATTATCTTTCAAAAATGAGGGTGAGTTTAGAATATTCACAGATAAACAGAAACTCAGAGAGTTTATAACAAAAAGACCAGCTTTGCAGGAAATACTAAAGGAAGTGTTACAGCCTGAAAAGAAAAGACAGGAGAGAGAGGCTTGGAAGAGAGTCTAGAAATGATGATTGTATGAGTAACAGTAACTTAAAGTGTCAAAAGAGTGGCAAAAATAAAATGACAGATAAAACCCAAAGGTCAAAATGGATGAAATAAGAACTGCCTTTCCAGTAATAACATTAAATGTTAATGGACTAAATTCCCCAATCAAAAGACACAGACTGGCAAAACGGATAAGAAAATATAAGCCATCTATATGCTGTCTACAAGAGACTCACCTTAGACCTAAGGATACCAATAGATTGAATGTGAAAGATTGGAAAAAGATATTCCACACATGCAGCAACCACACAAAAAAAGCTGGGGTGGCTATACTTATATTGG
Source organism: Cabassous unicinctus (assembly GCA_029593785.1). Taxonomy (NCBI): domain Eukaryota; kingdom Metazoa; phylum Chordata; class Mammalia; order Cingulata; family Chlamyphoridae; genus Cabassous; species Cabassous unicinctus. Next base: position 93,095 of record JAQZBX010000504.1, on the reverse strand, counting down.
ATGAAACAGACTTTAAAAGGAAAACTGTGTTAGAAACAATGAAGGACATTACATATTAATAAAAGGGGTGATACACCAGGAAGAAATGAAAATAATAAATGTATATGCACCTGACAAGTAGGCCCCAAGATACATGAGGCAAACACTGGCAAACTAAAGGGAGAAATAGATATCTCTACAATTATAGTTGGAGACTTCAATACACCACTCTCAGCATTGGATAGAACATCTGGGCAGAGGATCAATACAGAAACAGAACTTGAATACTATGATAAATGGACTAAACCTAAAAGACATTTACAGAACATTGCACCCTAAAACAGCAGGATATACATTCTTTTCAAGTGCTCATGGATCTTTCTACATAAGACACCATATGTTGGGTCACAAAGCAGATCTCAACAAATTCAATAAGATCGAAATTATACGAAGCACTTTCTCTGATCATAATGGAATAAAGTTGGAAATCAACAAGAAGCAGAAAAGGGGGAAATTCACACATATATGGAGATTAAATAACACATTCTTAAATAACCAGTGGGACAAAGAAGAAATTTCAAAAGAAATCAAAACTATCTCAAGATGAATGACAATAAGAACACAACATATCAGAACCTATAGGATGCAGTGAAGGCAGTGCTCAGAGGGAAATTTATAGCCTTCAATGCTTACATTAAAAAAAGGAAAAAGAGCTAAAATCAATGAGCTAAGTGCATAGCTGGAGAAACTAGAAAAAGAAAAGCAAACTAATCCCAAAGAGAGTAGAAGGAATGAAATAACAAAGACCAGAGCAGAAATAAATGAAATTGAAAACAAAAAAGCAATAGAGAATTAACAAAACCAAAAGTTAGTTCTTCAAGAAGACTAACAAAATTGACAAACCCTTAGCTTGACTGACTTAGAAAAAAAGAGAGAAGATGCAAATAAATGAAGTAAAAATTAAAATGGGAATATTACTACTGACCCCACAGAAATAAGAGAGATCATAAGAGGATACTATGAATAACTTTATGCCCAAAAACTAGACAATGTAGACAAAATGGAAAAATTCCTAGGAATGTACAAACAACCTACACTGACCCTAGAAGAATTAGAAGACCTCAACAAACCAATCACAAGTAGAGAAACTGAAAAAGTCATCAAACAACTCTCCAAAATGAAAAGCCCAGGACCAGATGGTTTCACATGTGAGTTCTCCTAAGCATTCAAAGAAGATTTAATACCAATCTTGCTCAAGTTCCTCCAAAAAACTGAACAAGAAGGAACACTACCAAACTCATTCTATGAAGCCAATATCATCCTAATACTAAAGCCAGATAAAGAAAATTACAGACCCATTTCCCTTATGAATATGGATGCAAAAATCACCAATAAAATACTTGCTTATCAAATCCAACAACAAATTAAAAGAATTATTCATCATGATCAAGTGGGTTTTATACCAGGCATGCAAGGGAGGTTCGACACAAGAAAATCAATCCACGTAATACACCACATTAATAAATCAAAGAAGAAAAATCACGTGATCTTATTGATTTATGCAGAAAAGGCATTTGACAAAATACAGCATACATTCTTGATAGAAATACTACAAAAGATAGGAATTGAAGGAAATTTTCTCAACATGATAAAGGCCATATATGAAAAACCCACCGCTAACATAGTACTCATTGGTGAAAAACTGAAAGCATTCCTGTTAAGATCAGGGACAAGACAAGGATGCCCACTGTCACCATTGTTGTTTGATATATTGTTAGAGGTTCTAGCTAGAGCAACCATCCAAGAAAAAGAAATAAAGGGCATCCAAATGGGAAAGGAAGAAGTAAAACTTTCACTATTCACTGATGATATGATCCTATATCTAGAAAGTCCTGAAAAATCTACAACAAAGCTTCTAGAGCTAATAAGTGATTTCAGTAGAGTATCAGAATACAAGATCAATACACAAAAATCTGTGGTGTTTCTATATAATAGTAATGCACAATCTGAGGAAGAAGTCAGGAAAAAAATTCCATTTACAATAGCAACTAAAAGAATCAAATATTTAGGAATAAACTTAACCAAGAATGTAAAGCACTTGTATTCAGAAAACTACAATGCATTGCTAAAACAAATTTTAAAAGACCTAAATAATTGGAAGAACATTCCATGCTCATGGATTGGAAGACTAAATATCATTAACATGTCAGTTCTACCCAAATTGATATACACATTCAATGCAATTACAATAAAAATTACACCATCATTTTTTAAACAAAAGGAAAACACAATTATCAAATTTATTTGGAAGAGTAAGGGGCCGCGAATAGCCAGAAACATCTTAAAAAGGAAAAGTGAACTTGGAGGACTCTCATTTCTGGACTTTAAATCATATTACTTAGCTACATAGATAAAAACAGCATAGTATTGGCATAAAGATAGACACAATTACCAATGGACCCGAATTGATGGTTCAGGAACAGACTCTCATATCTATGGTCAAGTGATTTTCGACAAGTCTGTCAAACCCACCCAGCTGGAGCAGAACAGTGTATGCAACAAATGGTGCTGGGAGAACTGTATATCCATAGCCAAAAGAAAGAAAGAGGACCCCTATCTCACGCCTTATACAATAATTAACTCAAAATGGATCAACGACCTAAATATAAAAGCAAGAACCATAAAGCTCCTAGAAGAAAATGTAGTGAAACATCTTCAAGACCTGGTAATAGGTGGTGGATTCTTAAACCTTACATCGAAAGCATGAGCAATAAGAAAAACATGGATAGATAGAACCTCCTCAAACTTAAACACTTTTGTAATTCAAAGGACTTCATCAAAAAGATGAAAAGGCAGCCTACTCAATACAAGAAAATATTTGGAAACCACATATCCGATAAAGGTTTGATTTCCATTCTATATAAAGAGATCATACAACTCAATAATAAAAGAGCAAGCAATCGAATTAAAAAATGGGCTAAAGATTTAAATAGACATTTTCTCCGAAGAGGAAATACAAATGGCTAAAATACAAATGAAAAAAAATGTTCAATATCATTGCTCTTAGGGAATTGCAAATCAAAACAACAATGAGATATCATCAAAAACACACATAGAATGGACATTAAAAAAAACAGAAAACAGTAAGTGATGGATAGGATGTGGAGAAATAGGAACACTCCTTCTCTGTTGGTGGGATTATAAAATGGTGCAGCCTCTGTGGAAGACAGTTTGGCAGTTCCTCAGGAAGCTAAATATAGAACTGCCATATGATCCAGCAATTCCTCTACTAGGAATATATTCAGAAGAACTGAAAACTATGACATGAACAGACATCTGCACACCATTGTTCATAGAGGCTTTATTCACAATTGCCAAAAGATGGAAACAAACCCAAGTGTCCATCAACCAATGAATAAACAAAATATGGTATATAGATATGACGGAATACTATGCTGCAGAAAGAAGAAATGAAATTGGGACAAATATGATAACATGGATGAATCTTGAAGCCATTATGCTAAGTGAAGTAAGCCAGAAACAAAAGGACAAATATTGCATGGTCTCATTAATATAAACTAAATACGAAGAATCAATGCATGGAGTTAAAACCTAGACAATAGGTTATCAGGAGATAAGAGTAGGGCTGAGAAGAACTACTGATGTTTAGTGTATGTAGACGTTTTCATTAACTTAAGTGTAAAAGTGTGGAAATGGATAGAGTTGATGGTAACACAGTAAGTAGCAGCTGATTTATAAATGGGATTGTGGCTGAAAAGGGCAGTTTAGGCAAGTAAATGCCAATTGAAAGAAAGCTAGAGAATAATCTAGGGACTGAATAACACAGTGAACTCAGAGATGGATGAGAATTGTGGTTGATGGTACACATGCAAGACTGTCCTTCTGTGAGCTAGAGTGGATGTACATCACTATTGCAGTGGAAATGTGGAGAAGCATGGGAAAATACAGTGTGACCTATGGACTGTGGTTAACAGCAATACTATAATATTCTTGCATCAATGCCAAAGATGTACTGTGTTGACAATGGGGGGTTCATACATGAACATACATTAACACTTATTGTTTATGTATGTTCATGTATGAATGATATACTTGAATAAAATATATTAAAAAATAAAAATAAAGTATAATATACAGTAAATAATCACGAAATTATCTCTTATATAACAAACTCAATTTAGAACTAAAACAGAAAATTAACTACAAATCTAATTCTTATATTAAATGTCTTGCCAATCTAAGGATAAAATGAAAAGAGCTAACTTCACTGTGTCTACCTAGAACTTTTATCAACAACCAATCAGTGACCTACAAGGGAGTCGTTATTTCTGGTAACAGTGTAAAGACTATCAAATTTACACCGTATTATTTGGTTTTAAGGCAATTTCTGGTGTTTGTGATGAATGCATTAGTGGAAATCATCTTATATCTATAAAAGCAAGGAATGAACAGACAATAGTACCCCAGACTAATTAAAAAATAAAAGCAAGTACTATGAGCCATTATAGAAAAATATATACTTTGACATACATGGACTTTATGAACCCTTTTTTCTTTTTAGGTGTTTGGGTCCTTGTTCTGCATGTCTTCATTTTGTTAGTCTTTTTCCTCAGCCTTTTGAGCTGCTGGGTGTGTCCAGTTACAGACTCATGGGGATTTTGGAGGATGTAAAATGTTGAGTGACATTTAAGAGTGGTTACTTGTTTGCTTCTAGTACAGATAAACAGCACAATTATTTAATAGTAAAAAAAAAAAAAAAA
>JAQZBX010000504.1:0-88235 GCA_029593785.1 Cabassous unicinctus | reverse complement strand
CTTTATCCTCATTTGGAAGATTTAAAAAATAGATATTATTTCTCTGTTTTCAATAACATGGTTTAATCAATCAATTTATTCTTTTTTAATTATCTGATTTGGTTAAGAATTAAAGAATAAGTGTAAATGAGTGGAAGAAAACCAATTACTGGATAAATGTAGCAAGTTTTCTTACATGGTTGTGAATATAAGCATCTAGAAAAATGGTAGAACAAAATAACCTTGCAAAATTTCTTTAAAAAAAATATTTTCAGGGTAATTTTCCTTTTTAGGCATCATTTACAAATATTAAAATACACACTACTTCAATGTTCAACTTAATGAGTGTTAACAATTATATATATATCCATGCAATTCCACCCAAACAAGATAAGGAATATCTCCATCATCTCAGAATATTCCCATGTTAATTCCCAATCACCCAACCCTGACCCCAGACAATCATTCTTTTGACTTGTATCACCACAAATTTGTTTTCCTTTTCTAAAACATCATATAAATAGAATGCAATAAATACTCTTTTGTGTTTTGCTTCTCATGCTTTAATTATGTCTGTAAGATTTATTTATTTATGCTGTCACACAAATCACTAATTCCTTTACTTTTTATTGCTGAGTACTCTGATGTGTGAATATACAACCTTTTTATTCCATTAAATTTTTCATCCATTCTTCTGATATGAATATTTGGATGGTTTTCAGGTTTGATTATTATAAATAGGACTGCTATGCATGTACTAGAACAAGTATTTTTGATAAAATTCAAAATAAGAATAGAAGGGATCTTACTCAATCTGAAAATGGGCACCTATGAAAAATCCTACAGATAACATCATATTTAATGGTGAAATATTAATCCTTTTTCCCCTAAGATAGGGAAACCTGAAAGGATGTCTGATATTATCACTGCTATTTTGACAATGGATACCCTTTACTAGCTCAATATCCCAGGAAAAAGAAATAGTCATAAATAGTGAAAAGGAAGAAGTAAAATGGTCAGTATTTTTAAACATTATCATGGTTTATGGAAAAAAATCCTTATGGATTCTACAAAATATGTGGTAAAACTAATAACTCAATTTTGCAACATTACAGGATGCAAGATCAATATACAAAAAAGCGATTGTATTTCTACGTAATTTAGTGAACAATTGGAAAATCTAGAAAAATACAATTTTCAATAGCCACAAAAAATCTCTTAAAAATTGATGTGCTCTTAAATTCTAATTGGCCCTTCTATCCTGCTGTGGCCAAGACTTTCACCTCCTTCTCCTAACATACTGAACTCCATTTCTGCAGTTCATAATAATCAGGTAAGGTAACTAAACGTGCATTCTATAACAAATATGTGCAGAGATCTGTAAACTCAGGTATGCTAAACATAATACTAACATTAAAAACAATTAAAGGAATATGGAAATATTCAATTTATATTATACCTGTATGACACCTTATTTTTCCAACACTTCAATTTATAAGGCCACCCATTAGTAGGAGAAGGAACTAATTATAACATAGATTATGAAATCTACCTTGGGCACATTTTCACTGCTGTGCTTTATGGCTCAGAATAAGAAATCTATAGGAATACAAAAGTCATTTCTGCTATTACTGGTCTTTCTACCTTTTACTAGGCTCTCCAAAAACTGGCTTCTCTTTTCAGCCAAACAGAAACTCCAAGACTGTCCCTCTATTTTGAACCTTAGTCTATCAAGACATTTCTCTATTATCCTCTACCTATCTGCTCTTGGCCTATTTACCTACATGCTCCAAAAGTCCCTGTTTATTTTTCTTGAAGAGTATGTATGCGGTCTCTTTTTGTAGCTCCATTTAATTTATGATGTGCAAAAAAGTGTTTAATTACAAAGCCAAAGGCATTCATTAACATTCCCTTCCTAAGAGACTCTAGTAGACAGCCCTTCAAGTAAGCATTTTTTTTCCTCACTGAGGCAAAAACACTTGAAGCCCAAATGTACAAATATTCAAACTTAAGATCATTAACCCACTTTAGTTTCCCTTTCATAATGATGATGAATTACATTTATGAGTTGCTCAAATATAATTAAAGTATAACTTCCATGTTCTCTTTCCCAGGTAGGCTTCAAAATGTTCCACATTTGGGATATATGTTAGATATATGTCTCTTGAACAGTTCAGAATAAATTTATTATATATATTCAAGTTCAAATACAATTAAGTAAATCCCAAAGCCTACTTATTTGATAACTATAAGAGCAAGCAGTCAAGAGTTGGGCCCCACTGGTATAGTAGTTCATTTGTGTTAGATGATTAAATTATAAAACACTGAGAACTGTTTTCAGGAAGGACATATACTAGATACTAAGTAAATATCTTGGGAAGTTTTTCTAATTTCCAACATATTTTGTTTTTAGTTTTTTTTTTTTATTATTAAGTTTAAATTAGTCCATGATGCTTAATAGGGATCAGTATGTATTTCCTCAAATTAGTTTTGAATTCCAAATCTCAGGATACAATTTCCAATCTCAATTCATATTTAGTCTATAACAACCGCTGGACATAAGAAGATTCCCTGATGATCTGAAGTGGTTAATGTTTCTAAAGTCTCAGCAGATTCAGCAATCTACCCTATGAACACTGGCTCAAATGGAAAACAGATGGATTTTTATTAAGAGAATACTTGAGGAATATGGTAAATACTATTTTTAAATTTTTAAAAGTCAGGTTCAGTAGGGGCAACAATATAAATAGTAACCACGTAATGTGAAAAAAGGTAAGTAAGCTTCTTGTTGCACTTCAGTTTTCCTTTCCTACAAAAATAGTCATTAATTATACCAATACTATACCAGTTTCCATGAAAAAAGATATAAAAAGTTGCCAAACAATTGACTATCTTAAAGATATAAAATAAAATGATAAGAAAACAAATATACTTATTGCTCTCAAGGGATAAGTGACACGTAAGCTTTTTTGAATGTCAGGCACTATGGAATCCCGAATACAAGTCTTAGTCATTTTAGAAAATTAAGCTGGTACAATTTTTACAGTTGTTAAAATGGTTTGTCCAAGTTTTCCTTTAAATATATAAATATTTATGCTATGTCATCCATTTTCTTTTACAGAAGAGAAGCAGAAGAGACTAGTTTCTGCATTCAACATAGGAATCTTATTTTTAAGCATCCAGTCAACATGTAACATTTTTGTATAATGGTTATGAAGAGTTAAGATCTTCAGGAAGAGGAATGCACATTCAGTTGGGGCTAATTTTGAAGAGTTTAATAAAAGGATTATTTACAAAGGCATATGAGATTAGGGGAAATTCACAAGGAATGTGCAATGCCTTGTGTGTACCATTTGCAGGGACTCAGGGAGGTGGTGGTAGTAGAAATGCAGAACGTATCCGATGCAGAGAGTTGGGAGTTGAGCTGCCTCACTCTTTTCTTGCCCTCCTATCCTTCTCAATGCTTTCCACTGGGGAAATGCCACCATTTTCAGCGGGTAGAGAAGGATGGAAAGGGGCAAATGGAAAACATTCAGCACATCTACTTCCAACTAAAAGTCCAATAAAGAAATTCCATTTTCTCATCAGTTTCACTAGATTTATTCCTAGACTACATCACTATCCACATAAATTGCTAGTTCATATTATATTATTATATTTTATTTTATTCAAGCAATCATTTTTATATTTATTAAACATAGACCCTGTGATAAATAAATATTATAAAGAAACTGCAAATATATGTATATATATATGCAATTTAGATGTCTATTTTAATAAATACAGCATTCTATTTGATAATAGTCTAACAATTTGACATATTAAAACAAAAGTTAATATAGAAATATAGAATATATTGAAATAATACTCCATATAGACAGGATGGTCATATAATTTCAAAAGTAAAGGGGAAGAGGAAAGCTATTAATTACTAAACTGGGGCATATACATACAAGATTGTCCTGCACAAGTGGAGTGTAGGATCACCCTAAGAGATCTCATTAAAACAATATCTAGAGGTTTCTAAAAGGACAGAGGAACAATTTTCATCCTCAGACATTCTGATTCATTTTATTTAGGGTGGTGTCAGGCATCTGTAACTTTTAAAAGTTAAAACAGATGATTCTGACAGGTATTCAATATCATAGGCTGCTCAGTATTTTTGCCTATGCAGAATGTGATTTTCACAGGAAACTGGATGTCACAGTTATTTTCATTTAGACCTCTTAATTAGATTTTCTTTTCTATTCTTTTATTACACTCAATTGCTTTCATCTGTCAAAGCACATGTTATACTCTTTTGTAGTTTTCAATGTATTCATCCTTGTCATCTTCCCATTTGGCAACAAGTCCTCAACATTACGGGCCATCTTTTTATCTCTCTAATCAGGTTGCATTTGTGGTCTTAGCAGCACTCATTAAGCATATTTTGAATGGATGTATATAGATGAATTTTAGTAAGATGTAAAACATTCCATTAAGGTACACACTGATAAACACATGAAAAACTCTTGGGGTTTTAAAATTATTTAGTAATCCAAAATATTAGTACATATTCTGGATCACAAAGGCTTTTGCTTATAAGTTTTCACTGAAACTCCGTGCTCCCAAAAATGAGAAGAATTTTAAAATAAGAAAGAAACATAAAAATCCTGCCTGTCTGTGAATAATATTTTAATTGTTTATTTACTCAATAAATATTTTTGTTGGAGACAAAAAAAAAATGAAAACTATTCCTCACCCACAAAGCAAAGGATTTTGTATTCTGATATTTTTATAATTTATTTGTTTGGTCTGATGCAAATAGCACTTAAACTTATTTGATATGTGTCATATCTTCCTGTGACTCCTGAGGAGGTTATCACTGGTAGTCATGTTAGGAGAATATTAGAAATATTATTGTCTTTGTTCTGAGAATCAAGATGAATTTTTTAAAAAAATCACTGTCTCTGGAGGTTTAATCCAATTACTTTAACTGAAATTCATCTCTCAAAAATTGCTTTGCCACTGGAGACAGTGGCGGAGACAGTGGCAAAGACTGTGAAGTGAAAATCGCTCTTATTTTTATTTTGACATATATAAGGAGTGCTTCTGATAAGAAAAACACAGGGTTAGATGCTAAAGGAGATAGTCTGTCTCCAAATACTTACAATATGTTTGACAAAAACAAGACATGAACACATGAATGATGAAAGAAATAAAAGCCCATCTGAGTTAGGTCAAAATGACTAATAAAGTCATCGTGTGGACAATAAAGAACAGAAAGTGTGAGATTTAATCTAGAAAATTAAGTAAGGGTAAGATTTGTACATGACCAAAAAAAAATTTCTTTTATGACAAAAAATTAAAGGCAAATAAAAGTGGCATATGATGATCTCAAATTTTTATCACAATGTTTTGTGCCATATATGAAGAACATGAAGGTCGGTCTTGATTTCTTTATATTCAATACTATCTCTTTGGACTACCAAACCTTCCAAAACCATGCCTTAATTACCATGTAAAAAGCTAATGCTTTAGAATCTGTTTTGCTACAGAACAATTTGCAACTGAGTTCCTAGTATATTTATTCCAGAAATCTCCTGGACCTTTTCAAACTGAAAATGTTCAGAACTGAATTAAATTTCTGTCTCAAGTTTGCATCTCTTTCTGCATTTTTATTTTAAAATGTCTTTAAAAAGAGGGTACAATTATGTAAATGATTTTTCTATTTCCTTCTTTCAAAGAAACAAAGAGTACAGTGTATATCATATCCACCACATAAAATTTAGTCTAAATGAATACAGATACATCTAAAAATTGAATTACCCTAAGCAAAAGCACTTGCAGAAAGTAAATTTGCAGAGATGTCTACTATACAATCCCTGAGACTGGACTTTGCACATTTAAGGCATCATCAAGATAAAGACATCATGACACTTAACTTTTCACCTTCAGAAATCCATCAAATAAAGCTTGAGATATTATTAAATAATACAATTGCAAAGATATTTCCTATGTAATAACCTACAGAGCTTGAAATTCCACTGGAAGAACTCATTCCAAATATACAATGCTTTAGAGAGTAGAAACCTCACCTTTAATACCATGCAATTTGTTTATAAACTTGTATGTATACCATTTCCTGATTCTAACAATAACTTATAACTATTGTATATTTTATAGGAAGAAATAATTAGAAATTAACTTTTCCCAAAAGGACCCCTAATGTTTTTATTAAAAATATGTTTATGTTAATGTTTTTTTTTAAATTTAAACAACTCAAAAATTTCTACAAATTTTAGCAAATAACACTGTGACCTTTTAGAGCCCCAAGCATGAAATATTGAAATGAAAAATCATTTACAGTTAAAGTTTTATTCTGAGCTGATTTAACCTTTCTCCTTTGAAATTATCTTTAATCAACACTTCATTTATCACTAAACATCCATTTTTCATATTTTAAAATGTATACCTATAATGATGAAACTGGCAATAATTCACTTATAAAAAAGAAAAAAAACAAAAAACAAATAAACCTGTCTTTTTATTTGACCTTAGTCCGCATAATAAAGGCACTTTATGGTTATGCTACCTAATGTGTCAGAATCAATAACTGCTTGAATTAGAAGACATTTTAAATAATAGGCGGAAGGACCTCATACTGAAAAAATATAATTCCATTTATTCTTTGAGGCAGGGAGGTTTTTTAAAACCAAATCTTCTTATGCTTAACAGTAATAATAACACTTTTAACAATATTGATAATATTAATCCAAAACATTTCATAGAAAAAATGTATTTGCATATTATACAGGTTTCATGTGCTAGATCAGGGCAGTAAGTAAAAGATAAATAATTATAGCAAGAATATTAATGTCTGAAATTTTCATTTTTTAAAATAACAATTACAGCATCTAATAGATTAAAATGTTAAGATTGTCTCAACTTGAAATGATTTCTTACTTTTGCTTAATAAAAAATAAATGTACACAAAATGAACACACTCCAAATGAGTGAAATGCATAGGATAATGCACATTATATTTATCATATAAAGTATTTGACCATATGAGGACTGTTAAAAAAGTTTAAACAAAGTGAAATATTTTATTCTATAAAACATCCAAAGCTTGAAAATCAATTTAAAAGGGATAAATGATAAATTTAATATTCATTTGAGAATTTCATATTACATTTTGCTAATTGCCTAAATGCACTTTGAATGTTTTGCTTAGCTCTTAGCAAAAGCTTTTAAAAAATTGTTATTATTGGTATTATTATCATTATTTTGTTTTCATCTTTAATGATTCCAATGGATTATAAAATGATTGCCTTAGGTGGATTATTTGCTGAACAAAATTTTTTTCTCTGCCATTCCTTAAATTTTTAAGTTTATGATTTAAATGATTCTTCTTAAGAAACTTTTTAGTACACAGACGTACTATAAATTGAGAGTACAATTCTTTAAAAAATCTGAGTAAGGCAGTTTCAAAAAGAGGACAAAACAAGGCAAATTCTTAATATATAGATTATTCTGAAGGACTCTGATCACCTCCATCCTTTTCGGCTCCCTTAGATATCTATAAGTTTGTTAAGGACTATAAGAAATCCATTAAAGATTTCATATATATATTTTTTTCCATACTGGATGATAGAGTACTGAACCTGCGAATCACCAAGGTCAAGGATTTTGGTGTCAAAGCTGCCACAAGAAGAGTTTTTGCAGCAGTTTCAAAGACAAGTCCATTAAAATAAATCCTTGTAAAGGAGTAAACTAGTAGACAATCTGCACAAAATAGTTTTCTGAAGAAAGTGATATTTTGGGAGCTGTTAGAATGAAAGAGAGAGTCTGGCAACATAAGGATGAATGAGTCAAAAATTATTTTTCTCTTTAAGTCCCGCTATAAATAGTACCCAGATCATTTCACTAAAATATCTGAACTTCTTTTTTTTTTTTTTTTCAGGTTTGAGTGTGCACCACTAGGAAAGTCCCTTTCTGTCCACTGAATACAGTAAAAACTCTTCACTTGCGTTCAAAACTCTCTATCTTCTGGTATAAGTTTATTTCTAATTCTGTTTTCCCCAGCCCTTCTTTAGATACTTCTTTAAGTGTTCCTGTCAAGTGGATTATGTCTCAAAGACATTAGGATATTTTTCTTAACTACTTAGTTCTAGTAGTCCTCTCTGCCAGGAATTCAGTCTTTGCTTATCCAAATCCTAGCATTCTTTCTGCCACAATTCAAAGCCCTCCCCAATTTACTAGAGAGAATTCATCTCTTTGCTCTCCTGAATACTTTTTTCTTTATCTTTCTTCTGCCACCAAACATGTTTTATTTCCTTGCCTTTTAATAATTCACATTATTAATAAATAATTCACATATTTATCTCCTTTAAAAGAGAAAATGTGTGCCTCTGTATACAGATATGTATAGCCAAGGACACAGTGGTTCTGAATGAATGAATGGTAAAATGAAGGATTCAAAAGCTATTTTCCTAAGTGTTCTTGAATGCCTGGCCCAGCAGTAACTAGTGGAACATTTTTAATAAATGAGTAAAGTAACAATCATGAATAAAGTTATAAAAGTGTTTCTACTGAGAAGTTTGCAGTTGAATTTAATAGAGAAACACTGAGTCTGCAATTTGTATTTGTAAGTCATTGCCCAAGGTATTGTAATTCAGTATATTGCCAGGATGATCAATATTTTGCATATTTCTTTTATGCAACAAAAGTGTTTTTTTTAATGTGCCAGATAATATTAACTCACTTTATCTTCATAATCCCTTGAAAAAAGTCTTATTAGTATGGCTATTTTTTTAGATGGAGAAACTGAGATAAAGGTCAAGAAATATGCCCATGGTCACAGTTAGGATATTTTACAACTATGCTGCGCCTTTCAAATGAAATTTGCTTTAGAAAATTTACCTCATTATAAGCCACATATGTCCTATTTTATGGTAATGTACATTTTGGGACACTGAGAAATTTCAAATCATGTTTTTCTTTTTCTGTTTACTCGAAAAATTCTCAGAACAAAAACTTAATTTTAAAACTCCACCTCTTTGTTAATTGCAGTAACCTTGCAATATACTAATTCAGCATCTTTTCCACCATGTGTGGTGCTATTTGATTTTCTATGGTAAAAATTTATAAAATCAGAAAATCACGGAACTTGAAGGAGAAACCATACTTTGATACCATGCCCCTGTACGGAGTTTTACAAAAGGATCTCAAAGTCAAGAGGTGGTACTCAGTGTTACAGAAGAGAGTCAGTGATGAATATATGACATCAAAATCCTCTTTCTAATACATCAACAGGGTCTGGATTGGAGACCCCCAAAAGAATAACATGGCATCTTCATTTCAGGGAGGGCAAGATCCTGCTTAAATGATTGTGATTAACAACCATAGCTTATATACTAACAAGCCAAGTTTGACTGTAATTCATTGATGTGTAATCATCCCTCTAACATATAATTATACACAATGACTAGTGAATTAGGAACAAAAGAGGAGAGGACGCAGAATAACTTTCAGATTTAAAGAGGCAAGCACTGGAACACAAGCTGGTGTTCTGCCGGCAAACTGCTGCTATATCATAAGAGCTGCTCCACAAGATCCATTTAAAAAGTCACAAGGAAAAATAAGCAGCATTCACATATGATGTACCTCGCAACAGGCTAGCAGGCCACAATGTCAGTAAAACATCAAATTGCCAGCAAGATTTCATGTTGCTACTAAAATTTGAAGTGTGCAACTACTTTAATTTTATACCTTTTTTGTTCAGCTCAAAAAAGCTTTTTTTTTTATTGCAACAGGAAAAAAAAAAACCTACACCGTCACACGTTGGCCTTTCAATCCTTATGTTTGAAGAAAACCACCTCTTGTTTTCAATTTCATCTCACACTTTATGTCCGCAAACGTTGCAGTGTTATAATTTTTGAAAGCCACGCCCTTGGCAATTTTGTATTCGTGTAATAGAAATAATCATAAATATTTCCAAATGATAGTAAAGGCTCAAGAGTACTATTAAAATTCTATTTTATATATTCTTTGCAAATATATGCACATCTTTCTCCAATCAAGTCATTTAATAACTTATTTTGTAAAATAATTTGTGTTTTAAAATTTTTCCCAAAATTGATTAAATGGATTTCAGTAAAATTTAAAATTTCTGTTCTTCACACCTCAACAAAAAGGAGCAAACTACTGATGAATACAATAGTATGGATGACTCTCAAAGAATTATGAAAAATAAAGAAAGCCTCACCCTAAAGGCTACATACAATATAATTCCATTTATATAACATTCTAGAAAAGGCAAAATATAGGGCCAGAAAACAGATCAGTGGTTGCCAGGAACAGAGTAAAAAAGGGGTAGATGGGAATACCTGTAGTGCTGGATTCATTCTGGATTTGACTGTAGTGGCGAGTACATGACTTCAGGCACTTGTCAAAACTTTTCAAGGCTCTCTTCAACAAAGAAACAATATTGATGTTTTAATGAACATACTAAAAAATAGTGTTTCTTACTGAAAAACTTGTTTTCCAGATGAGGCAAGGAGATTAAAATGAAAGGTGTTTTAGAAGATTCTGCATTTATCTTTATTACGCTTTATTGCGAACAACCTAAAATATGGTTTTCACATTTAAAAGAAAGGCGCTGCAGGGATGATCTAAGAGCAATTAAAAACAAAAAACAAAAAAAACTTTTCCCCTATAGGAATGAACTGCATGGTACATTGGTCCAAGTTGCCCAAGATGTATATAAATATACATATATACAAGATATATTTAAAATGGACACAAATAAAAAGAAGAGAATAAGTCCCATCCTATCAGCTGTAATTACCACTATTAATATTTTGGGATCTAGTTTGTTTTAATCACTTTACTATGGCTGAATAATAACACTTAGTATACATAGTGTTTTGTGATTTGCCCCCTACCTTACTTCATTATTATGAACACATTTCCAAGTTACCAAAAAATTATACTATTTTATGCATAAATTTTATATCAATATTTTTATTTTAACTTTTTTCTGAATAACAATATATTCTTATGACTCAAAATTCATAAAGTATACAAGGACATGGAATGAAACAACTGAAAATTCTTTCTCCACTTCTCCCACCCTCCAAGTTCTCTTCTCACCAGCGACTCGTAATATTATTTTCTAATATATTTACCTGAGTATAATACATATGTAAATATATATGTAGACTTTTCCATCTTTTATATAGGTGGTTTCATACCACACATTCTGTTCTGAACCTTGTTTTTGTTCTCTTTTAATTAACAATGCATATTAGAGAACATTTCATATCAGTGAAGAATTTCCACTTTTTTTTATGGCTTCATTATATTCCATAAATACATTGGAAAGATGTATCACAATGTGCCTAGGTAGTTCCCTACTGATGGACATTTTATTCTTACAAACAATTCAGCAATAAAATACTCCTGTGCAGTCTTCATTTTGCATGCATACAAATATATCTTAGGATAAATTCCTAAAAGGGTAATTGTTGGTTGAATGGTGTTTGCATCTAAAATTGATAAACAAGGCACAGTTGTTTCCACAAAGGTTCTACCAATTTATACTTTGACAAATGTTATAGATTTACTATAATTTATTTAAGCCCTCCTCTGTTAATGCATTTCTAAGCTGTTTGAAATCATTTGCTATCATTTACAAGGCTCTGATGAACATCCTGGATTGTTAATAACATCTGTGCCAACCTAAATTATTTCCTGATAATTAAGTTCTGAAAGTAAAAAAAGATGGACTTCTTTAAGACTATTGATTTTTAAAATTAATTTTCACTGAGCCCTCTTACCAAATCATCTTAGCATTTGTAATAGTTTTTCAGGTGAATCTCTCAGGCTTTCCCAAACCTTCTCTACCTTTGAATTTTTCAACTCCTATACTCTACCTTTTCAAAACATACTTCAAGTATCAAGTTTCTCATGCCCTTGATCTTTCTACACGTTTTAGACTACTAGACTTTAGATGTCCAATCTATCCTCTCCATCCTATCTTCACTCTCTTCCATATCTAGCCAAGATCCCATGGCTCATCCTGTCAAATACTCTCATTCAAAAATTTAAAAACATTAACTCTTGCTCCAGTTTTCTGTATCTAGTAAAACCTAAATTTCAGATACATCCATCAACCTAGATTTCAGTGCTTTAGCAACTTACACGGTAGCCAGTGTTTTCCTGCTTCTCCTATAGGCTTCTTAGCAAGAAGGAAAACATGACAAACTAATGGTCTCCAATCTGAAGACAAAGTTCTACATTGCCCTGCAATCACTCTTTATAACTCCGGTGGCCAGTTTTCTGTCCCATTGCCCATCCATGATATTTTAAATCTTTTCCACACTCCATAAATCCTCTAACTCCACCCATCTTCCCCTTCACTCACAGAAAAAAAATCTTAGTACCTTATTTAAACAGAAAATTGAGGCCATCAAGTTGAAATTCTCTCTATTCACTGCCTTCTCTCTAGGTTCCCCCACCGCACACACAGTTACAATTATCGTTATCCATCGTTGCCTCCATCCCTCCATTGCCATGGAAAAATTAACCTCTTTGGAATGATATTTTCTTTGTCTCCAACAATATACTCCCTCTCTTTTTTATATTTTAATCACTCTATTTCTATTATCTTTGTCCAAATTTAAACATGATCAGAAATTTTATCCTAAATTTGAAAAATAATTATTTCTTGAATACTGAAGTACCTTCCAGTGAGTACCACCACATCTTTAGCATCAAACTTCTTGAACAAGTAGCCCATTCTCATTGATTCTCCTTTCTCAATCTGGCAACCTCTTCTGCCCCTACTATGCTGTGATACTGAAAAGGCAAAAGCCACCAATCACTGCTTTGGTGATAAACACAATGAACACTTTTCAGTACTTTTCTGCAGCATTTGCCACTGTGAAACATTCTTCTCAAAACCCTCTCATCCCTTGGCACACATGGTGACTTTTCTCTACTTGTTTTCCCTCTAACATTCTGGCTCCTACTTCTCATCTCTCCCTTTCTTTCTGACATTTGAGAGTAGTGCTAACCTGGCCTCTCCCTTCCATTTTTTCTTGTCTCTACTGATGTATATTTTCTCCATGATTTTATCCATTTTCACAATGGATACTTGGAATCCCAAGTCCGTACTTGGAATCACCTTTCTCTTGACTTTCATATTCCTACCTTTTCTACCTTATATGCTTGCACTCCCAGTTCCCAAATGTGTTCACCTATTTCTTTCAACTAAGCCCACCTAACACAACACTGATCTTGGCACCTCTGCATGAACTCTTTCAATAACTTCTAATTTCTTTTAGGAGAAACTCCTCAACATGACCTACAAGGCCTTTAGTAACTTGAATCCTTAGACGCCTCCCCATTTTTATGTCTATTGACTTCTACTTGCAGCTTACATGCCTGTGCAATTCTCTGATTTGCCATATTCACCCTAATCTCTTAATCATCTTTTTGTAATGCATTTTCCCTTCCTTCCTATTCACATAGCTTATGCCTCTTGTTTTTCCAGGTCTCAACTCAGATACAAATTTTCCAGAAAGTTTCTTATCCCTCACTCTTAAATGTCCCTTCTAGATGTTCTCTTGGTGCCTTTTATAGATTTTATCAAAGCTTTTATCACACCATATGTGATCACCTGTTACATATTTCATTATAGTTTAGGTACAGAGTAGAAACTCAATGAATACATTTTAAAAATACTTTATGAATGAATTGGCTTTCATCTCTCATTAGGCTTATTGCCTATTTTGTCCACCTCTTACTGCCAATATGTTTCAAGAATGTGTAATATCAGATGCATTGATTTGAAAACATAATCAAAATTAAATGATGATAATGATTTTTGTTCCCCTGCATATTCTTCATTCACATGCTTACTTGCTTTGTAAAAACAAAAATTTAATATTTACTTTCATTTGTGGTAGAGACAATTTGTTTAAAAAATCTGCTTACCATATAAGATTTATAAATATTTATCTGTACTGTTTTATGATTTTTGTATTTTGAGGACATAAAGTAAAATAAAAACCCACTTTTGAAATTAACTACTTTTGATGTAATATGCTTTCTTCTTATTAGATATAAATTTAAAGTGTAAAAGACTTCTATGTTCCAAATTTGATGTTTCTTTTTCTTTTCATATGGGTGCAAAATATATTTTCTAAGTTTGAAATATTTTTTTCTTCAAACAAATGATTGAATGCATGTTTGTGTGTTTTTATCAAAAAGAAAGAAAGGAAAGATCATAGAGCAATCTATACTTAAGAGAAAGCATATACCAGTGTCATGGTGCAGCCAAATTTGGAAAGAGAAATGAATTTATCTTCCAAAAACTCAAGACTTAATATAACCAGAATAAATACAAGAACAATTTTAAATATTATATAGAAACTTCACAGTGTCCTTTAAAAGGAGTGGTGAAAATAATTAATTTTGAGTCATGGTTGGAAATAGAGAAATGTGCTTTTGTGATCTCATGATTTCACCCACGTAGAAATTTCTATAACTATCTACACTCAACCAGGATATGAAGATGCAGGGCTACTGTTTATCTTTGACATTTGTAGTATCATTTAAATAACATAAGCATCAATTGCCATATATAAGGAACTATTAGACAAAATACAGTTGATGATTATTTCAAACAATTCGAATTGTGTTTGTAGACAAATGAAATAATTGAGTTGAAGTCAACAAGGTGTTAATTTATTTGGCTGCAAAATTAAATTTTTGAACAGATGTTAAGTTCTTTCACACTATTTACTATTCATCATTAAGAAATATTTATTATTAGGGAGCAGTTGTAGTCAGTGGTTGAGTGCCTGCTCACGGAACACGAAGTCCCGTGTCCAACCCCTGATACCTCCTAAAAAAATTACTTATTGATATCTACTATCTGCTACTTGGCACTAGGGCTATAAGTATAAATAAGATAGACTTTGATATATTGTGGATATCACGGTATATTTCAGAAGACAGATAATTGCCTAAACATGTTCAGTACAATGCTATAAGTGGTAAAAATATAAGAAAGCAAATAGAGTATTAGAAACATCAAAGAAAGATATTCTAACTTGGTCTGAATTAAGGTTCAATTCAAAAGGGAGTAATTCAGTTCATCAGCTCAAGAGGAGCAGAAATAAGAAAAGCATGTGCAAATAAAGAGATAAGCCTAAAAGCGTTCAAAATTAACCATATGCATTGTAATTCAACCATAATCCATATATGATAAAAGGGCACACTTAACTAAAATTACTTTTCTCTGCTATTTATTGTTTCCTAAATGCTAGCCACTGTGATACATATCTTATCTAACTTAATTATGATCCCAATCCTACCATATAGGTGAATATATATCTCTCTCAAGCTCATAAGAGTTAAGTAACTGCTAAGCAACAGTACAAATATACCCATCAATCACATTTTCAATGGTAAAAATTTAAACAAAGAATTAAATATTGCCTTTTGCATCAAAATACAACCACTTATTCATCATTAATAAGAGTTAATTTCAATGATTTAAAAGAGTATTCTGATATTAGTCAAGACTTTCTTACAGTAGATTTGAAAATAGTTTATTTCTTAAAAGCTTGGATAATTAGTTACACATTGAAGAAGTATAACTGCACTTTTAAATAAAATTATGTTTGGCACCTGTGACTGTTTGAATTTTGTGAATCCCAAGAGAGTATTACGTTCTTAAACTCATCCATTACTGTGGGTGTGGAGCCCTTTATTGCATTAAATGGAGTTAAAGGGCCTTTGATTAGATTACTTGATAAGATCCCTTTAGGGCTTTTGACTGGACTCTATCAGTGACGTATGAGCCAGCTTAGGTCTGCTCCCTCTTGCTGGGTCTGATATAAACGGGGACACAGAAAGACAGAGACAGGCAGAGAGAAGAGAAACCGCTATTTTTAACCCTGCAGTGTGAGAGAGGACTCGAAGATTACTAGCAGCCAAATCTTAAGCACAAAGCCCCCAAAAGGCTTTGCCCACAGAGCAGTTCAAGGCTGAAGAGATGAGCCATATGCCTGATAGCTCACAGCTGAACTCAGGAAGAAAGTGGAGACTGAGAGGAGGCCTGGAAAAAGACA
Source organism: Cabassous unicinctus (assembly GCA_029593785.1). Taxonomy (NCBI): domain Eukaryota; kingdom Metazoa; phylum Chordata; class Mammalia; order Cingulata; family Chlamyphoridae; genus Cabassous; species Cabassous unicinctus. Next base: position 72,129 of record JAQZBX010000504.1, on the reverse strand, counting down.
AGCCCTATGCCTGGTGCCCACAGCTGAGCTCCGGGAGAGGGTATATTCTGGAGGTGAGGGCAGGGACCTTGGCAGAGATCGACGGCCATCTTCACCATGTGGATGGACCTCAAAATCACCGGTAGCTGACTTTGGTGAGGAGGTTTCTCTGCTGTTGCCTTGATTTGGACATTTCACAGTCTTAGAACTGTAAGCTTGTACCCTAAATAAAATCCTTATTATAAAAGCCAACCCATTTCTGGTACTTTGCATCGGCAACCCTGTGGCAAACTAAGGCAGTACAAATAAAAAAGGAAAGAGCTGGATTAATATTAAGGTAAAAAGAACAAGCAGTTGCTGAGTGAGTCCCATAACTGGGATAAATAAAAAATGAAGACATAAAGTAGAAGAGAATGATCAAAATAGAACACTGAAATAAACCACAATATAAAAGTTTTATAAAGATATGATGATGTCATAGAACAGAATAATCAAATGATTCTGTTCTTGTGAAAAAATGTTTCTAACTGTGGAAACTTTAATATGCCTCTTTTCTGTAATAATGCAAAACAACACTTTATATGCACTTAAAACTCCTCAGGACATTTGGGAAAATGAGACATGGACTACTAGATTAAAGTTGATTTAAGGAAGGAAAATGCTATCAATAAAAACAAAACTGAAAGCCACTCCTGCAATTTTTGAACATTAAAAAAGTTAAAAGTAAATCCTAATGCTTATATTTCCCATAGCTATGGACAGAAAAGTGCTTATGAAATTGACAACTTGTAATACCACTTATCTGTTCTGTGAGTCATTGCTTCATTTAGGGACCGGGAGAACACAGCTTTTACTGCTTTTATTAATGCAGAGCAAATAAAACTTCTAAACTCTTCATTCCATTTAGTCTTCAGAATGACAATTTGCAAGGAAACTAAGATTCTAGAAGTATTATAGTTGTGTTTGGCTATGAAAAGGGAATAAACCTAGATTTTTTTAGATAAACATTTTCATTGTCAGTACAAAAATAAAATAGAAATTTTTAATTTTAGGTTAGTCTTTTTATTTTCTGGTAGTTTTTATAAACTGTATTACAGAGAGAAATGTATGGATGCTCAAGACAACTCCTAAAACTGAGCACTGGTGGAGAGAAATTATGATAATTCACCACCAAATGTACTTTAGTATCTTTGTCAGGAGTCAAAAGCCTAAACGATAAACAATGACATTTAAAAAAAATTCTAATGAGATTGTACTTATTATAAGATGATGTAACATAGACTAAAAATTGTTATGATGTAATGTTAAAAAAATACAGAACGTTAATAAAATGCTTTGACCTTTAGATTCTCAGTCTCCTGTAGCCAGGATTTATGTTATTACTTTATATAATCCTAGTGCTTGGATCTAAGCAGAAATGCAATAATTATTTGCTGCATTAATGCCAAGAAAGAGGTGAATACATATTTAGGAAATAAATGATAAGCAATAAATCACTCACTCCTCATTCTCTTTGGAAAAAAGGCCAATAATCCAGTACCATCAAAGACATAATTAGGGCTGGCAACTGAGCATAACTGGTCAAAGTTTGTGCTCTGAAGTTAGCTTCCCAGAGTGAGTAACCTAATTGTGCCATTTACTAGTTGTTTGATCTCAGGAAAGCAGCAGAACCTCCCTAAACCCTATTCCTCTGGTTTCCTCTTAGGTAAAGTGGAACTCATATACCTTGTTCTGATGGGTATTGTGAGTACTAAATGAGTTAATAAATGAAAAGTACTTAGAATAGGCATACGATTGGAGCTTGAAAGGTCATCCATTAACATATTCAAAAACTTTTGAGAATGTACAATGGTCCAATGTCTGTGCTAGGCACTCGGAAGTGACACCTGACACAGTCTCTGTCCAAAGAGCCTACAGTGGGGAAAGATAGACAAGTGTCTCTCTGCCCCATTGTATTTTAGAATTGTGCACAATTTGCTCAAGGAACAGAGAAGAGAAACATCCAAAATAGATTGAAAGAAGAAGGAAGCGTTTCTTGAGCTGTTTGAAGGGTGAGTAGGGGCCAGGCAGCAATCAGGTAAGATTGTGGTTGAAGTTGATAGGGGTTCTTGGTGGAGGAAATAGCATAGACGAAGAAATTTTGAAACTGAGATGGCACTGAAAAGATTTTAGATGATCAGGCTAGACAAACTGACCATGTTTAAATAATTTGTTATGGGGACAAATTAATTACGGAGGTAGTAAGTAGGGTGATAAAACATGTGGAAATTTACATGGAAACTGAGTTAAGGATCATTTTATCCCAATTAACTGAGAGCTTCTAAAAGCAAGAGATTAAACAACTGAACTGATTTATTCATGTTTAAGAAAATAAATTTAAGAAAGTTTTTGCTGTTTGATTATCTTGGGTTTTTGAGATTGACTTTGTCTGATATTAGGTTTAGGTTAAATCTATTCTTCGGTATTTAATTCCTGAAAGACAATGTAGAAAATGGTCCAGAATCCAAAAAAGTACTATCTTTTCTGTTCAAATACTAAAATATGAGCAATTTATGGTACTTTTTGAGTAAAACCCAACACGTCTGGAAAATAACTTAAATCACAGATATATTCTATTTGAACTTGTTTTTCATCACTTGTACTAAAGGTTCCTTTTTTCATAATGAGCTTTTTGTTACTGTTTGAAGCAAAAAATCCCACTCTTGTTAGTTTCATATTCCAAAATGAATACCTTATCTTTTATATCAGACTCAAAGTTTATCTTATTCATTCCCAAATCACTGAAAACTTTCAATTAAAAAAAAAGGACAAAAGCCTAGTTTTTTTTTTTTTTTTAATTTTTTATTGTCTTAAAGATATTTAGGTTACATAAATGTTACATAAAAAATAGGGGATTCCCATATGCCCTGCTCCCCACACCACCCACATTTACCCACATTAGCAACATCCTTCATTAGTGTAGTACATTCATTGCAATTGATAAACAAATTTTGGATCAATGCCACTAAGCATGGATTATAGTTTACATTGTAGTTTACACTCTCTCCCACACAATTCTGTAGGCTATGGCAACTTATATAATGGCCTGTATCTGTAGTTACAATGTCATTCAGGACAATCCCAAGTCCTGAAAATACCCCCATATTATACTTGTTTTCCCTCTCCCTGACTGCAGAACCTCCAATGGCCATGCCTCCACATCAATGATATAAGTTCTTCCATTGGTAGAATCACAATAAGTCTATAGCAAAATACCAGTTAGTCCACTCTAGTCCGTAGTTCATTTCCAATTATCATCTGGGATGATGATGCCCACTCTAACTCTAATTGAGAGGAGGCTTCAGTCTCATATGGCCGATGGATGGGACTCTCTTGCTTGCAGTTGTAGACTCTCTCGGTTCCTTGGTATGGTGGTTGTCCATCATCACCTCCTTGTTAGTTGTCCTCCGTGAGTCCAATGAACTGGGGAATAGGTGGTACAACTCCGTTAAGGCTCAGGGCCCTGCTGCAACATGGACAGCCCAAAGATTCAAGTCTCTTGGATGTACACCTACCAACTCCAGTACCAACTATAGGTTCAAACAGAAGGGACCAAAGAGCCATGTGTAGGCTTGGAAACTGAGTCCAATTCTGTCACACTGGGGAGCACAAACCCCAAAGTAGGGCCCACTGGTAAGGAACCAAACTCATAAGCTATCTGCCTTGACCATATTGCCTGGGAGTCTCCAGAGTCCTCAGGAGACCTGTTATGCTATTTGGGGTAGTGTCTAATTTGGCATTCAATGAGATCCTGCTGAGATGTGCATAAGCATAACCTCTGGAATGACCTCCTGACTCATTTTGAAGTCTCTTAGCCATATAAACTAATTTGTATTTACCTTTTCCCCCTTTTGGTCAAGGTCTTTTTCCAGTTGCAAGCACAGTCTCTTTTGAAGTGACAGTAACTGAACAATCTGAGGAGACTGATGAGCTTAACTAGAGACTGACTCACATAATAGGCCTCTACTTTGGAATTGTTTCCCAATCAATGTTCCAAAATTCTGTGTGATTTTTGGCTGCTTTTGTTTCCTTTCCCATGACAGTATCTTTTATATTGTACTATGTATATTTATCCCAGTTTATTCCAGATAAAAGTGCTTGTATCCGATCATATAAATGTTTTATTCATTCAGTTTTATTTGTCTTTCTGAAACAGTGAGGATTAGACTCTGCTTCTAGTTTCTGGAACATATCAAAATCTGCTACACTTAATTGTTGGCTTTTATTCATTCATGAATTACTTCCTGGGTATCTATGACATGCCTATCACTGTGCTAGGAAAGGGGATTCAGAAATGAATGACAATCTGTTCTCCACAGAAGCTATAATTTTATTATGGGAAAGAATTATGGGATATAAAGGTAACAAAAAACTGAATGTTATGGTGGAGCTTCCTGGAATATTTGATGTATGAATTATTACTTAAAACAGATGAGAAGAAATATGCTAAGTGAGGAAGCACATCAAAGAGGTCCATCCAAAGATACCAACGAGCACACATGGCCAGGTGAGCCAAATGACCTCAGGTCTCAGATCGCCAGTTGATGGTTTTAATCCTACTTCCATCAGTAAAAGGGACTTCACCTTAAATAAAATTCTAGCTGATTTGAGATGTAAGGCTCTATATCAATTAAAGAAAAACACCCCCTTGCATTATTCCTGCTTCACCTTAAACCACTGGTCCTTAACCAGGAAAAAGTTTCAGTTATATGAAGCCTATAAAGCTATATACAGAAGTTTGTATGTATTTCGAATTTTCTGGGGAGAGTTCAGGAACTCATATCAGATTTTGAAAAAAGTCTGCTCTGCCAGACAACAAATAAACCAAACAAAAGTGAACTTCTAGATCTTCAATTTTGTATTTACCTGCTGCTGGCCATTACTGCCCCCACCATGCATCTCTAGAATGTAACTCTGGCCTGGATATTGATTCTGTCCATACTCTCTACCAGACAGAAGAAGTTCTGTCTTCTCTGTGCTGAATAGACATCCCAAATCACAGTCTATTTGCTTTATTCTCAATAGGAGTGTTTAGCTTGCCTTGAGAGCCAAGATGTGTTACTTCTAACTTGGGCGTTCTGGAAATGTATGAAGTCCATATATCATATCTAATCTTACGCATGATATTATATCTGGATCATAATTTCAGCCAGCATTTTATGTTTGAGACTGAGTTAGCCAATATGTGGCTTTGTAAAAAATACATAAATAAAAGTAAAAATAAATGATGACACAAGATTTTGCAAAGAGAAAGGCAGTCAAAGTATCCTTTTAACTTAAGGACCTAAAATGTTGTCTTTGTCTGCTTGTATTTGCATGCTGCCAAAGTACATAATAATTCTATATTTTTTAAGCCAATGAAATTCCTGTTTGAGATAACATTAATGGAACTACAGGATTCTCTAACTCATTTCTGAACCACAGATATTCATGTCTTTAACATTATGTCCCTGAATGAAGACCGTATCAGCATCAGGCCCAAGAAAACTGTCCAAGATTAATTAATTGTCTTTATCTTTCTCTGTTTTGCCTTAGCATTTTGAGTATATTTCTCTGATTGCAGTCTCTTATTTTGACTTACTTGTAAATTATGCGTCCATTTTTCTCTCCTCTTCAATTTAAAAATTTTTGTGGGCATGGATTCTGGTATATTTTTGTTTATATTCCTTTTAATTGAAATGTGTTCTTAGTATATAGCTCAATAAACTGCACTGAACAAATAAATAAATTGATAAAATGTTGCTTCCTCATGTATCACTTTATCCACATTCACTCTTCTCACATCATGTGGGAATTATATGTACCACTATGGAATAATCGGTACCGCTGAGCTGTTAAACAGTCAAGAACATCTATTGTATACGCGTATGTACAGAAACACACACATATAAACACACATGTATTTGTGTATGTGTAAAATATTACCAAGTCACATGTAGATATAATGTAATATAATATCACATATCAAAGGAATTATGAAAAGAATTCTTAGCACTTAAAAGTATCAAATCCTATGACAGTCTAATTAATTCTTTAAAAGCTCTGATGACACACAGTATGATATACTGTGCTGTATCTATTTTTAGTGAAGTACTCAAACAAGATAAAGGTGGTCCCTGTAGATCAAGATGAAAAGATCAGGAAATATTCTAAATTGTTCTCTAAAGAAAACTGTCCAAAAATATCTTATTTATACATACATATATACACACATATATAAATAAAAATATATATAAATATAAAAATATATAAAATGAAAAAGTCAAAATTGTAGAAAAATACATGAAAAATTCAATGCCAAATATACTATTACGTGAACAATGCTTTCCTGAGAGCTGTGACAGCATTTAAGTCTTGAAAAAGTTTTCAGTTGACTGAGATTTCTAATGAAAACATAGGAGGATACTATAGTTCTATCAACAACTAATTCATTTATCATTTTATCATTCATTTACCAACACACCATATCTGTATGTATGTATTGGTAATCAATATTTCCTTTATTTTTGATTAGTGGGAGGAGAGTTAAATAATTTTATAATATAGGCAAAAAGATAAGTTATTAGTGGGCTTCATACTATTGGCAAAAGTCTAATCACATGTTAAGTTTTAACCCTAAATCATTGCCGACACTTTATAATAAAAGCACTTTATTTTAGGATATAAAGTTAGTATTGAAACAAGTAAAGGAGAATGAACTACCAATCTGAAGACAGTTGACTTGTGTCATACTTTGGCAGCAAAAAATTCTGTTAGAGCTCCAGTTAGCAACTTAAAGAAAAAAAAGAAGCATCAACAACAAACTGACTGCCACCCTGAATGAAGTTGGAAAGGTCAATACGATGTTTGATGGTTAGAAAGACTGCCTTATGGGTAAGAGATTTTTAAAAAGCATCTATAGAAAAAGAGAAGAGTCACACTGTCCTATCTGTGGGGGAACCATTTATTAAATGGGTCAAGGAACACATATTTCAAGTAAGACTTTTGGTAATAAAGGACATAGATTCAGTCTGTAATAAACACCAGCCTGATGTTCACAGAAATAACACTGTCAGGGCTGCCCTTTAGAACATTGATCCAGCACTGGTAAATATCGGGTACAAGAACAATATTGCAAGTACAAACCATGGGCACTGTGTAATTGGATTGCAGTAAAAAAGAACCAAGTAGAAAGCAAAGGTGAGTGACAAATAATGCCAACTATTCTTAATTTTAAGATGCTAGCTGTAAACACTTAGCCTCAAGGAAAATATGTACGGTAGTGTCAATTAATTTAAAAGCCCTAATTTTTAGTATATTAAGAATGGTAAAAGCCAAACAGTTAATGAAGGATTTTATTTTTATTTATTATTCTAAGTATCTCACTTGTTCCCTCTTAACATGAAAATTATCTACTTTTAATTAGTCTTAAGTCTCAACTTTTATATTAGCTAGTCAGAATTTAGGCTTGATAACAGAAAAATCTAAGACAATGTAATTTTTAAGTTACACCCTTATTCATAATATCACTCAATAATCTCGCCAATGTGACTACTATATTCACAGATAAAGACAATAAATACCTGATTAGACATATGAAATTAATTGACCAATGTTGTCTATGGTCTGCAGACCTACAATTATATTGAAGCCATCAGAATTTTTGAACTGATATCATATCAACATGATATCAACTTTTCTTTATCCACCTCTCTTTCCCTCTATAAATATCTATTTAAGATTTACTTTTATATCTCTATCCAAAATTTGGAAATAACCTTTTTACTGTAACCTAAAGGTTGGTGGGAATGTTAAAGAAAAAACAAACAAAACTATACTCATAAAAGATGACAAAATACTATAAGGTAATAACCATATTTCTTAATCTCACTTAATCCCAGCAATGTAGCTGAAATATTGGAGGACTGCAGGTGGAAGCAAGAGGGTGTTGATCTAAGGCCAAAATTTAGCCTACAGCCACTCAGTCCTACTCTCCTTGGCTTGGAGCTAACCCTATCAACTCAAACAGGAATTTAAGATACTAGAATCTTCCTACAATCCCATACAGCTTTACCTGCTTGTGCACCACACCCAACTAGGGTGGGAACGGGCAATTAGCTGTACTCAGTTTGCACCAGTAGGCACTGGGAAAAGATATCCAGGCGTAAATCCATGCATGGAATAGAAATGTGCAAAAAGGGAAAGAGAATTATCAAATGTTCAAGGTCTTTTTGGAACATGAAACTTGGCAACTGTCAAATTGTGACACTTGATAGAATCTTTTTAAAAATTCACCCTTTTTGCCCACAAAGTTGGCAAAATTATGTGTAATGAAACTGGATTTAATAAGATGTTATTTTCCTGCAGTTTAGAATTAAATAAAATTCCATAAAGCACCTAACTTTTGAGTGAAATATAGGTGGAGGAAATGCAAGGCATTTTGCCCTTTTATAGGCCTTCAAAAAAGCAATTTAAAATTGAATAAAAAAGGAAGATATTATCTGAACTGTAGGTATTGTGAAAATTGTGCTGCAAAAATTAAAATACTAGTTTGCGTAGTTTGCACCGTAGCCATAAATTACTAAACTAATTATCTAGTAGCAGGCATAACTGAATCATTCAAAGGGGTAATTAGCAATCAGACATAATGAGTACTGCTACTATTTTTTGTCATACTGTATTTAGCTTCCATGCAGCCTGGAGGAACTGAATTATTTCCTATCCTTCTCAGAGGGCATTACTGCTATATTGAGTGCATCAGCCCATATTATTACTCCCAGTAGTTTAATTCTTCACTGGACTGCATATTTCTGATTTCCCTTGTCAAAAGTTTTCCAGTTCTCCCAGGCCCTTTAAGGCAGTCGTCTTCTTAGTAATCACTCCTTAAAATATATGTAAACTGCATTAGAACCAAATTATAAATTACCTTTATTAGCTTTACTGCATTTTGATCCAGTAACTTATGCTGCATCATTTGAAATGGTGTTTTCTGGAGTACTGTCTGTAAGCTTTAATTATATGTATAAATTAAAATACCACTAGAATTTTTCATATATTTTCAAACAAAAATCTGAACATTGGTGTAACTCATTCATTCATTCTGTCATTGAATTTTTACTGAGCAATTTCTAGGCTCCATACTTGGGCCTGTGTCGTGGGGACATGAAAATGAGTAAGACATGATTCCTGCATCAGGGATCTCACAGTCTACTAAAGGGAGGTAGGTACTTAAATATTTGCAATAGTATTTAATTGAGAAATGCAAAAATGAGGCAAGTAAGAGAAACTTATATATATATATTTATATAACAAAAACATAAAACAGAGGGTAAGCTGAGAAGATGAGACATTCTCTCGACCTTTAAGGATGAGAAGGAAGTGGACAAGGGCATAGAGAAGGGAAGGGTCAAGAAGAGGGAATAGTATGCTCAAAGACAGTGTATAAAATGACACCATATGCTCAAGCAAAGCATGTTCTTTGGAGGGCTGGAACGTATTTTAGGTGTAAGATGAGATATAGGGTGACCACAAAATTTATCCTTCAAATTGAGACACTTTTGTGAATTAAAAGTGAATTCTAAGGATAATCACACTAGGAAAACAGGCATAAAATGTGGCTCTCCTGGGTAAAGAAAGATGTGAGGTCACACTACTGAGAAATAATGGAAGGCCTTGCCTGCTATTGGGTTTTTAAGATCTAGGTGCTAAAGATATATAAGGAGTATATGGGGAGTAACACAATTAGATTTGTATTGTAGAAAAGTTACTCTAGTAGTAGTATGGAAAAAAAGGGACATGGTCATGTGGAAGGTGAAAACTTGAAGCAGACCGTGAGAATGTGAGGAGGTTAGAGAAATAATAACAACTGGACTTGCTCTGCATTATATGATTGATTAAGTGATGTGTGGAGCAAAGAAGATGAAGGAAGCTAGGATGAAGGCCATGTTTCATTCTTTTTTAATTGCATGTTGAGAGATGCAATTAACTGGCAAAACAATCATGAGAACCTGCTTTTTAATTTGTTGAGTTTTACGTGACTATGAGAAATATAGTTGGACAAATCCAAAAAGCAGATAGTTCTATGAATTTGGAACTCAGGAGAGAAATCTCAGCTAAAAATATAGATTTGGACATCACTGGCAAAAACAAGTAGTAGTTTAAAATAAGAGAATTGATGAGACTGCTTAAAAAATCACACAGGCTTAGAAGAGAACATATCCAAGGAAAAATTCTTCAGAAGTAACAACGTCTGAGGAAGAGGAGTTCACAAAAAAGCCTCAAAAGGGAAAGTCAGAGGCAGAAGGCAATGGACAACAGAAACAAATCACGCAGAGGACAATCCCATTTTCTCCAGAGATAAATGAGAATATGCTCATTGGATTTGATCATTGGAAGTTACTGTCGGTCATATTCAGAAACTTCTGTTACAGAAACATTAGGGTAGTATGTTGAAGAAAGTGAGTGGTGAGAAGAATATTCTTTTGAGAAAGATTCTGTTTGTAAAAAATGAATGGGCTACCTTAAAATGCATTTTTAAATCATTATCATCATCATAAGTAACATGTGATGAACCCTTAAAGTTCAGAAAGCACTTTATAGGCCCCATTTGACTAAACGTCACAGCAATCCGGCAGCGGTCTTGTTGTATTCTCCAGCTTAGAAACACATAAAGGAAGACAGGTGCTGTGGCGAGCCCCCGGACATTGCAGAAGTTGTGGATTCAGGACTGAACCCAGGTCATCGGATCCAAAGTTCTGGTACTATTTCCCATATGCAACGTCCTGATAGTGCCTCCTTATATTGTGAGCCAATTCAAAAGCTCAGATGGATGAATAATATTAATAACATACATCAATTAGGAAGAGACTATATTTCTGAGAAAATTAATTCAGCTCATTTTTTAAAAAATTCAATTAAGGTTATTAAATGCCCTCTATGTGAAAACACATTGGTTTTAAAGCTTAGCTTCAAGAGGCTTATGTTCAGAGATTCAGATTTAGAAATTCCTGGGTGGGGCTGAACTTCAAAAATGGTTGGGCTGGGGAGCCAAGGTTGAGAACGACTAGGTGAAGGTACTAAACAGTTAAAAGCAGCAAATCCTCATTTAGCCCTAGGTTTAGGCAAAGAATTTGAGGGGAATTTATGATGGAAGACAGAATATAACCATAAAATAAAAGATTTTGTGTAATAGGTGAGAACTTTCCAAGTAACACTCAAAGAGGGTCATATGCTCTTTCTTTCCTGAAATCATCAAGGAACATAACATCCATTCTCTGCCTGCGGCTTCAAAGCTTTCCACATTTGCATTTAGGGAAAATTGCACAGCAAATGTTTCCAGCAGTTCTGCTCTGCCCTGCACTAAAATAGAAAACAAGAATATGAAAAAAGAAAGATCAATATAAATACAGGCATATTTTAGGAATTGCAAAGTTCTTTTCTTTAAGAACATATTTTGTAATCTCTTGAGAGATCATCACTTTGCAACTAGCATATAACCAGAGACCGGGAAGAAAATCTAACAGTTTACAATCCCTGTGCTAGGAAATTAATATTATGGTTCCATTATCTGGATGGGACTGAACTACATGTGCGTTGGATACTTTCATATTATCATTATTTTTGAGGATATAAATGTTCTATTGGAAGCTGCATAGTCTGAGCTGCTTTTAGAATACAAAGCAGAGAGAAAGGGGAGGGAAATAGCATGACCCAAACGCCCACAATTTACAAAAAGTTTTATATATGAGAAGCAAAGGATAGGTGTGAAGGTCATATATTTCAAGGTTTTCATCTGTGATGAGCTTCCCAGTCCGTGTTTGCACCACCAGGCAACTGTCTCTATGACTCACTGTTAGTTTAGACAGAAGCTTCAGGCTGAGAGGTGAGTTCCCAAACACTGAAAAGTAAACTGAAAGGAAAACTGAAAGGAAAAATCCCCAGGAGTCAGGGAAGACATGCTAGTTGGTCTTCTTGTCTTCATTTTGGGTTTTTCATCTAACTAGTATCAATGATTCCCCAATCCAAAGTCTTAGAGGAATACCCCCTGAAGTTATTTATCTAATGTAGAAAAAAGACAGCCTCTAATGGTGCTTTGTTAGGTGGTGACAAATTTCAATCAGTGAATAATTATTGTAAGAAGATTTTTCATTGTCTCTTGTCATAAATTTTTCGTACACTATGTGGGGAGCCAAAAATTAATTGAGGCCAATAAAAAGTATATTTTTAAAATTAACATTATTTTTAACAAGTTGTCAAGTAGAAATTTGCCATGAATTTCTCTTGCCACTTCCTAATTAAAACTTGTCAACAACAACTAAACCAGAAAACCTCTAAACTCTCTGCCAACCATTCACACACACACACACACACACACACACACAACCTTGTATGTTCTTTCCCTACCCCCTGCAATATTGCATGCAATATATATTATAATGTATTCACTTCCTTCACTTTCCCACTATACTCTTAGAGCAGTGTTCAACACATAAAACGTAAACAACAAATATTCTTGAATGATCAAATAAATACATGCATGTTTAGCTCTGACTGTTCACACAAATGTTATCCATGTCCAACTTATTTATTCAATCTCCATGAACCATCAGTGCCAGTTCTCTGTCCTAAATTTCCCAACAAGTGTCCTCATACAGTACCCCATTTTATGAAGCAACAGGGATCTAATTAATACACTGTAGTCATTCAATAGATATTTGAAGTCTGAATGAATGAATGAATGAATAGCAGTGTGTTAAACATGATGCTCCAGCCACCTATTGCTTTTCTTCCTTCCTACATCTGATACTGTCTCAGACAAATCAGGGCTGGGATAAGATTTAGGGTAAGTGGGCCTTAGACTATAGACCTGAGTGTGATTTGAAATATGGTATCCAAAAAATAAAAGGGAATTCAAAGATAAGCAGGCTGCCCACACAGGTTTCACTCAAAGGGAAAGAATCCCAGGAGTATGACAGCAAGAGAAAAGTAAGAGTTCCAGAAAAGAGGGCTTAGACTTGGAGTGCTTCCCTTAGCAGGTAAAGAAAGTGGCAGCTACTCCAAAGAGGAGCCTATGGCTCAGTCTGAGTGAAGCAGGTAGCATGGAAATTCTGGGCACCAAACCCAATATGAGTGACATGGGCAATGCAAACCAGCCAATGATACTCTAAGCAGGGCCACAAACTCAAATGCCTCCAGGAGCCAGATAAGTAATAGAAATGACTGAAGCAGGCCTTTGCAAGAGAATATGGACTGACAGGAATTGAGATGGAAAGAGAGCTCATGCCCTGAATGTTAATTTTTCTGAAATTGGTGGGCAACATATCATAGTTTAGGACTCCAGCAAAATGCCGGTGAGTGTGTGAATGATATAAATAAAAAATACTAATATGAGGAAGAGAATAAAATTCCAGTCCTGGTTTTCATATTAACTACAAGTACAGCATTTACAAAGTGTTTGCAACCTTTAGCCTTCATAGAATAACGGATAGTAGATCTGGGAATCTGGCTTATTTAATATTAATGAGTAAGTAATACTCCCCATGTCTTCCCCGCTCCCCCCACCTAAACTCCAGAACATCCTATTGGCCTCATGCCGTGTTTTACAATCCTTGCCCCTGAGATCTTTATATTCACATCCTGCCACCACCCAAACTCCCTTTCCCATCACCCTACAGACATAGACTTAATAATCAATACTCTAGTGAGTCATGAAAATATGTTATTTCTCACAGATGCGTTCACGCAGAGAACAAGCTGGGAAATCCTCATTTAGTCCAATTACCTTATATTACAGCTGAGAAAACTGACATCCCAAAAAGGAAAGAGACTTGCCCAAGGCCATATAGATAGTTCATGAAAGATCAAGATTGAATCCAGGTCTTTTAAATTCATATTCTGGAATTGAGATGACCTTAAAAGACCCTGCCAGAGTTAGGTCCATAAATATAGATCTTTTATGTTTTTTTTTCTTTTTTTTCATAACACAGTCTCACACACACATACAAACACACACAGAACATTATGCTTTCATTTAAAAAAAATAACTACTTTTTGGGCTCTTAGACCTCATTGTGGGCATTCCCAGTAATTCAATAAGCATGCTATTTCCTTTAGGAATGTAGAAACAGTACATATGGCCAAACAATGGGAATCACTGTACATTTTGAAAAATATGATCACATCTATCAAATACAAGGAATATACAGAATATAAGGTAAATTTTGTGTATAACTAGAGGGTGAAAGTAAATTGAAATACTGCAAGGACTGATTACTATCACCAGACTTTTCAAAAACATTTAATAACACATTAAAAATACAAAGAAGGGAAACCAAGTTTGTTCTTTCCTCCTTTCCTTGACAATTTCAACACAATTTTGAAATTCAATATTTTTAGATATTATATTATATAAATTTTTAAACACAAATCTGATTCAAATATTGACCTCTTTTAAAAACTGAAAAATTTATCAGAGAAATGAATAACTCTTAAAAATTAAATATATATTTTATATATAAAATCATTTGAAAAAAATTAAAAAGCCTCAGACAGGTGATTTTGTTTGGCACAAAAAAGAAATTCATAACTATTACTTTTGTCACAAGAGGGAGCCCATGTTTTTCAATTAATGCAAACACATTGAGAATAAATGAAATGAAAGTAATTCGATCCTAGCTAGATATGAGGCTATAAATTTTATAGCATAATCCATTACTGATAATAAAATATAAATTAATATTAAATATCAGCAGTCATCTTCCCCCTTTATTTCAGTTTATCTGTTTGGTGGATGAGAAAAGAAAACTTTAAATGATTTATTTCCCAAATAAAACTAGAACTATGATATGCAGAAAGCAAACAAATGTATGCACGCATGTGCATGTGTGTATAGGGTTTTAATGCAAAAATTAAAAACTCAAATATGTTGTTCTGGTAGCATGCAATAAAAAAAAGAGTAGAGACTATCTCCTGATTCATTTCATAATTACATATTCAATACTGTCAGGGTTCTCCAGGGAAACAGAACTGACAGGATATCAGGATATATATAATGCAAATACTATGAAATTTATTATAGGAATTGACTCATGTGACTATGGGAATGACAAGTCAATTCCATAGGGCAGGCTTTAAGCTGGCAACTCCCATGAAGCTTTTAGATGAATTCCCCAGTAGAAGCTGACTGGCTTCAGTGGAGATGGAAAGTCTTCCTTCAATTCGTCCCTTCTCTGTCCCTTTCAGTTCAGGCTGGCAGTGGCTCCACTCATACAGAGTTTGAAAAAGCCATGTATGCTTTGCATGTAGTTCAAGGGTCCAAACCATCAAACAATAGAAACTTTCACAGAGCCTTCCTGCATAATTGCATTTCCAATCCTGGCTTCCCTTGAAATGACTGACTGGATCCATGTTCAGTTAAACCCTTCATGGAGCCCTGTCCTCTAGGAACTCACTTCCCAAAAGCCCAGAGAAGTCCTAATAAAGCTGCTTCTGGTCATAGCCTCAGGGCACACTATCTGGATAATCTCAGAAGTTATTTCATAGCCAAGGTCTGGCTGTCCTCTGTTATTCCTTACTTTGGTCTTTGCAGCATAAAAACAACAAATAGAATCTCCCTCTCTCCCCCAGCCTGCAACCAAACTTGCCATTCAACAGTTCCTTGCCTCTTCTCAGACTATCTCCTATAACAGGTGAGTCTTAAGAATAAGGGTGGGGGGTTGGGTTGGACTATCCATGGAACTGGGGGGGAGGGTTGAGGAAGGAGCAGGTGAACTCTAGGGATTTGCAGATCTGTGGTTAAAACTACAATATTGGGAATGTTCTTTTGGCAAATATGGCAGGGGAGGATTACTGGTGTAGGGTATCAGGTGTAGGGGGGTATACAGGACAAGGCGTACCTGGGGCAGACTTCTAGGAATATCTAAGTGTTCATCTTGTCATAGTGTGCTACATCAGTGGGTGGAGACCCACACTATAAACAAGAAAATATTAAACTCCCATCCTGGAGAGCCCTGCTATGTTCTCAATTAGAAGGACAAGAATCCCTCAAGAACATAGGCAGAGCCTAATAAAAGAAAACAGATCAATATGTCAAGCCCTCAATATTACTGCAACTATGAATCTTATTCTTCAAAACCTGAAACTTAGTGTTTACCATAGGTTCCAAGGGGAGAGGGAGGAAAGAATAGAATAGATAGAACCCAGAGCATTTTTAGAGCATTAGAATTGTTCTGCATGATCTTGCAATAATGGATACGGGCCATTTTAAATTCTGTCAAAGCCTATAAAAGTGTACAGTGCAAAATGTAAATCATAATGTAAACCAATAACCATGGTTAGTAGCAATACTTCAATATTTGTGTATCAGTTGTAACAAATGTACCATCTGCATGTAAAATGTTGTTAATAGGGGAGGGGGAAAAAGGGGGAGGGTGATGGGTATATGGGAATCCCCTATATTCTCGATGTGACTTTTCTGTAACCCAAAGCTACTTTGATGGTAAAATGAAAAAAATAAGACACTGGGGGAATATATGGAAGAGAATGTCACTGTGCATGTAAGACAACAGCTCTTATAGTGATGAAAGACAAAATTTCTATTTTTTTAATTAAACTAAAAAAATTTTTTTTGTATTTTATTTGTTAATTTTTAAAACTATTATTATTTCATTTTCTTATTAATTTTATTTGGTTATTTTGTTGGCTTCAGTTTTGGAGAGGTTTTGGATCACGGAAGGGTTACAACTGTGGCAGGGAAGATCACTGGAATGGGGTGTTGGTGATGGGGGGCTGCATGGGGAGGGGCTTACCTGAGGCATGCCTCTAAGGCATGTGAATATGTTCAAGTGCTCATGGGGCATTGTCTCGGTGGGTGGTGACCCAAAAGACTACTGAATTCCCATCCTGGGGAATTCTGTTAAATTCTCTAATAGGATGGTAAAAATACCCCAAACACAAGGGCAGGGCCTAATAAAGGAAGACAGACCATTACACCAGGCCCTTGATATTAATGACTGTACTTATGAACCTTTTCTTGTGAAATAGAAACTTAGCCTAGTATTATATACTGCCTAAGAGTTACCTCCTGAAATCCATCCTCCTTGTTGCTCAAATGTGGCCTCTCTCTAAGCCAAACTCAGCATATAAACACACTACCTTTCCCCTGGTGTGGGACTTGACTCCTGGCGATGAGTCTCCCCGGCACCAAGGGATTATTACCAAGTGCCAACCAGCAACGCATTTGGGAAAAGACCTTGACTAAAAGGAGGAAATGGTAAATACAAATGAGTTTTTATTGCTAAGAGATTTCAAAGTGAGTCGGGAGGTCATTCCAGAGGTTACACTTATGCACGTCTCAGTAGGATCTCATTGACTGCCACAGTAAAAAGTGCCTCAAATAGTGGGGCTCCAGAGGCTCTAGAGACATACAGAAACTATAAGCAGGGCCAACAGCTCAGGAATTCGGCATCCTGTAAGTGGGCCTTACTTTGGAATTTATGCTTCCCAGTGTATCAGAGTTAGACTCATTTATAGTTTTCCTACACATGGCTCTTCTGCCCCTTTTATTTGAACCTATGATTACCACTATACTTGTTAAATATATGTCCCAAAGACTTAAATCTTTGGTCCGTCCAAGTGCCAGTTGAGCCCTGAATCTCAGCATAGTTGCAACACCTACTCTCCAATTCAATGGACTCACCCAGGGCAACTAACAAGGAGATGATGATGGACAATACCCATCCCAAGGAACAAAACAGAGAGTGTCTGCAACTGCAAGTAAGATAGTTCCATTCATCTGCCCCATGAGATCTAAGGCCCCTTTGAATTATAAGCAGAGTGAGCATAACCATCCCCAAATCCCCAAGATTTGGGAATGAAAATTGGACTAAAGTAGACATTATTATTCTACTATAGACTTATTTAGCAATGGAAGAACTTTTATCATTGATATAAAGCCAGTGGCCACTAGAGGTTCTGAGGCGAGGGAGAGGGAAGAATGGGTGTAATATGGGGGCATTCTGGGGACACTGGAATTGTCCTGCATGACATTGCAATGATGGATACATGCCATTATATATTTTATCATAACCTACAAAATTGTGCAAGGCAGAGTGTAAACTATAATGTAAACTCTAGTCCATGGTTAGTAGCAATACTTCAGTATGTGTTCATCAATTGTAACAAATGTACCACTAATGAAGGATATTGTTAATGTGAGAAAGTGTGGGTGGGGGAGGGAGTGGGGCATATGGGAATCCCCTATATTTTTTATTAGCATTTACGTAATCTAAAGCTTTTTTAAAAATAAAATTTTAAAAAATTTAAAAAAAGAATTACAGCTCAGATACTATTGTTTTGACCTCTGTCTCCCTCCCTCCATAGGGGTGTTCTTTATCCTACATTAGCCAGTAAGCATCTTGGGCTCAGGAACTATGTTTTATCCAGGTTTGTATCCTCAAAGACTTTTATAGTTCCTGATATTCAGAGGGTAATTGAAAAAACAAAATCGTTGAATAGAATAAGGAAATGAATCAATCATAAAAGCCCTATAAAGGTTTTGATAATGGAGAATATCTATTCTATATGCAGCACTTGAATTTGACTCATTTAGTTAGAAATCAAATTGCAAATGCTAAAATGAACTGTTCCTAGTTTGAAAAACAGAACACCATAAAATATTTTACTGCCATTTAAATTTAGCTAGGTCATCGCAATGATGTATATCTATAGTCTTTTTTATATTTATAGAAATATGAATGTGGCAAGAATATTTAAATTGTATAAGAGTTTGATGAGGAAAATTATGACTGAAGTTTAACAAACATTTCAAATGCATTTCTGTGGCTTTTCCTGAATTTCTTTATTTTTGCTATTTTTGTTGCTCTCTAATATCCAAATTTTCAGTGATAATCCCTTTTAAAAAAAAATATTTAGCACTCCCTTTTCCTCCTATTTCTTACTTAATGTTTATGTCCAGTTGATTTATAAATGGTGGATCAGATGTGTATAACTGGCCATGAGACACAGTATAGCATATGTGTACACCATGACCCAGAGAAGAATTTTCAAAGCCATTTGGAAGGTGTTGTTTATACCTTAGCATATCAAGAACCCACACAGATGACTGTAGGACAATTCTGAGCACCAGAACCATACATAGGTTAAGGACTATCTATGATCACAATTGAAAATCCATCTATCCTGAAAAAGGTCCCAGTGTATGTCATGGGATGGGTATTATTATGGGAAATGAGGTAGAGAGATGAATTAGAACATGCTTACAGAAAGCAATAAAAATCCTTCATTTAAAAAACTCAGATAATGAACTAAAATTGTATGCATATTATTCATATTTAAATAATCATAAATTGAAATAAATGCCAATTTAATATGGCACGTAGCTAAGGTTTTATTCAGTGCATTGTTCTTTTTCTATTTTCTCAGTTCTTCTATCTTTTGCAGCTCACAATTTTACCTGTTCAAAAATTTTTAATACATTAGTGTTCACGATTAATGATGCTAAAACAAATTGAAAAATTATAAATATTAGTGTAGCTTGCTCAAACATGAAGGCAATTCTGAATATTCAAATCTTAACTGTCAAATCTTTCTGCCCTATTGCAAACACTTTTCTAATTCATATTACCCAATAAACAAAATTCACCCATTTAATTATTGGCCCAGCCTCTCTCCTACATATATCCAGGCTTGTATCTGGAACACTACCTTACTGCTTCCAATAAATTGTGAGCAACCTTTCTTCCTTCCTTCCTTCTCCTCCCTTCCTTCCTTCTCCTCCCTTCCTCCCTTTCTCCCTTCCTCCCTTCCTTCCTCCCTTCCTCCCTTCCTCCTTCCCTCCCTCCCTCCCTCTTCAGAAACTCACAGTGCTTTAGAAAACCACAGAAAATGAAATCTGTCAGACTAAGCTATTGCTCCTGAAGAGTCGGAAGTCTGAAGGAGAAAATACAAAATCTTCTTAGAAGAATGTGTACAAATTTATAATTTCAATTTAGTTGAAAGATTGTTTTTTACTGCAATAAGTTTTAAGAAAAAATATTATTCTGATTTAAAAAAGAATGCATCACCACTACATACCTTTCAGAATAGCAAAATAAATAAGCAAACAAAAAACTGAAAATACCAAGTGATAGCAAGACTATGGAGCAACTGATGCAGATATAAATGGTACAACTAGGTTGGAAAGTGGAAAGCAGTTTTTTTATGTACAGTTAAAATTACCAAATGAGCTAGCAATCCCATTCCTTGAAATTTAACCAAGTAAAATAAAGGCCTATGATCACATAAAAACCTATATATGGATATGTATAGTGGATTTGTTCATAATTGCACAAACCTGGAAACACAAACATCCCTCAACTGGGGGTTGCATAAACAAACTGTAGCAGGTACATACAATGGAATGTGTCTCATCATCAGAAGGAACAGATTATTGATACATGCAACAAAATGGATGAATCTCAAATGTATTATACTAAATGAAAGAAAAAAGCAAGACTTATGTATGTTTATGTTTATATAACATGCTTGCAAAAGTAAAACTACAGGGAAATTAAACAGATCAGTGGTTGCCAGGGGTTGGGCAAAACAACTGATTAATTATAAAGAGGGGCTGCATTTCCTGAGTGCTTGCCATGTACCACCTTCTTAGCCAATCTATCCAAAACAATCCTATAGGAAGTAGAAACTAGTTTATCCTCATTTCTTAGAAGAAACTGAGTTTTAAAAAGCCAGAATTTGAACTCAAGCCCTTGCCATTACTCACTTCTTTCATTAGGCAAGACTTCTACATCTCAGAGTTTTTTGACATCTTATTTGAGAAAGTAGCAGAGCTTCCCAAGAGGAATGTTTAATATTTTGTTAGCTACTGAGTGTGCCCTCTGTCTATGCAGAAAACAGGAGCAAAGATTAAAGGGAAACTATGTTCAAAGAAAATCACATATATATGAAAACAACAAAATATCAATCCCCCAAAAGCTAGCATCCATGATGCAGAAATAAAGCACCTGAAAACAGAACAGATACCACAAGTAGTTCATAGGAACAAGAACCCCTCAAAACGATGATATACACGACAGATTTTTCAGTCTTCTATCAAAGTGCATATTGAGGAAGTCTTATATCAAAGTGCAAGAGCTTGCACTGTGTATTCCTAGACCTGGTATCAGCATTTAATCAAGTTGACATTCTCAGGACACATCCTCTGTGTAATACAAAACAGGGACATTTCTCCCAGGACGGTGGGAGAACATATCAGAAAGAAGGAAGCAGGCAAGAATAAACACTGACTCCTTTGATTGCTGGAAAGACTTTAGTAATTCACAAAAGCATGTTTCCAGAGAAGAAAGCATCCTTTCTATCCAATCTTGCATGCATCGGGTCCATCTGACTGAGATCCATCAAAAGAACAGCTTTAAGGAGTGAGTCTGGGGGATACTGAGCCAAGGCGGAACAAGGAAGACTGGATCCTGCACTGAAAGCACCAATCATTGTCTAGTTCAGGAGGGAAAGAAAAGGGCCAGCTCTAGAATTTATGGCTAATAGGATTCAGGAAAGAGAGGCTGGCCTCGGTCTGTCTGTTGGGTTTGGTCGTGATTCCCCTGAAAATCTGATTCCTGGGGACCAAGGAAGAGTATGGTCTCTGATATGCTGAGATAAAAATGACAAAACTAAGCAAGGCATTTCACATGATCCAAACTTCTTATATTGCAGGAAGTATCAAGTAATTGTTGCACATCACTAACTTAGAGTTTATTGATGTATTTACCTGGAGTCAATTAAACAGTCCCTTCTGAATAAAGTTTTTCTTCTATTTTCTGTGAAAATTCTGAAAATGACAGGTTATTATTTAATTTTCTTCTTTTCAGGTAATGTCTAATGTGATTCAATATACTTAGTACCATAATTTACACTTTCAGAAAAATTTTCATCTTAAGAAACTTAACAGATCTACCAGTAACAGAATTATAATGTTAAGTCTATACTACATATATTTTAGAGAAGGAGGAAATCACATCCCTTCTCACATACAGAAATAAATTAAAATTTCATATAGCTATTAATTCTAATATGCGTGAAGGCTACTAAGCTCTGGGTACAGAGAAACATAATCACAGATTCTTAGAATCATAGACTCCTATACATCAAAGCTTATAAAACCTCCTCTTTTCCACACTGGCTGTTTTTGTTACTCTTAAAATTCCTCGAACAGAGACAGTGCGCCCTGCAAGAGAGTAATGCGTTCTCAATTCCATCTAAAAGCCAACTGGGGCAAGTGAAAAGGCCATGTCTTATTCTTGGAATGGTGTTATTAATGTGTTCAGAATATCAGTTTATCCCTTCATTGTTTATAGATATTATTACCTAAAATATTAGATATTACTTTGCCAAAATTGAAACATATATTGCAAAATGAACAGATTAAATGTCAATAAAACAAAATCTTAAATCTCTCAAATAAATTAAATATATACATTCTTTCCATAGCTCAAGAAAACTGGAAAGCAACACTGATTCTAACAGTCTTTGAAGTTTTTGGAATGGTACTAAATTTCTTTTTGAAGGAAAAGTGTCAGCCAATTTGGGCCTATCTAGCTAGGTAAATCCTCAGTGAAAAATCTGTACAGAAAAAAGCTATTTCATGCCCCTTTGCAATGTTCTTGTTGAAACTTAGAAGAAATGCCATTCATCTGAACTATGGAGATCTCTGAATACAAATTTCTGATGTGATTTATTGAAAATATAGCTCTTGCCATTGTTTGGATTTGAAAAACAATGTATGACGATCATCTTGTTTTTGGTGCTATTATTTTACAAATGAATAAAATATAATCCCATAATCCCAGCCCTCTAAGAATTTATGACCTAAATACAGAAAGAAAATAACATATAAAATAAAAGTAAAACTACAAGGCAGTATAGACATAAGTGTTCACCTGAGGACCATAAATTATAAGTGCTGTAAGAATTATGAGTAGCATGTTGTGGGTACATTTGCTACATGGCTCTGGAAACAGCAAAACACCCATGTCAACTAAGGCATATATTTGTCTCCTGAAAGAGCATACGAGAATACCAAGGTTTTACAGATGTTTACCTTGAGAAAATGATATGCAGGAAGAGTTCGACTTTAAAAAATAATTCTATAAGGACAGAATGCTATAATATAAACCTATATAAAGAAAGGAACAAACATTTATTGAATGCTTATTATAGCCGAAACTTTGCTCAGGATTGTATATCAGCTAAAGAGAGAGAGAGAGAGAGAGAGAGAGAGGTATATGTAGATGTATATATGCCATATCAGGGGGTCCTGAGAGAAAATAAGTGAAATTAACTCCCTGTTATCAAAGGTTGTTATGGGAACATTTTCCTCATCACCATAATATGCTTTTTAAAGCAAGTAAATTACTTATTTTTACTTGCATATTCTGAAGCTATCTAAGATACTGAAGAATATTTTTAAAATAATAAAGTAATGCTCAAAACATTTAAAATTAAAATTATTTTTCAAGAAAATACACTTTTTAAAATTTTATTAAGAAAATAGATTTGTATCTTGTGTTGTACAATTTCATAAATCACAGGTTTTGTTCTATAGACAAATGACTTTGATTTTGTACCTCACAATATTTTCTGATAAATAAGGCAGCACAAATATATTCTTTGAGAAAAAGAGAAAATTATATTTGAATGTTTGCTTCAGATGGGTAACTTTCTAATGCTGGTTATTTCAGTACTTAATTCCTGACCTGGCTTGACAGTTCATAGATAAAACATGAGGCTTCTAATTTCTAAAATTCCCTTCCTGAAAAACCTTTCATGAAACAATTTCAAATTTTACACTAGAGTAAACCCCTGACACTCACTGATTTTCTTAGAGCAGTTCTCACTCTCTCCTAGGTTTTAGGAGGAGAAAAAGAATGCTTGTCTAGTCCTTTTACATTACCACTTCATAACTGACTTTCTTTCTTTTCATTGAACAAAGAGAAGCGTATATTTGCATTTGAACATACCCACGGAGTAGAAAAATAAGAATAAATACCAAAAAGCAATGAATATCACCTAAATACTATTATACAATTTTTAAGCTGTCTTCAAATATAACTAATATTTAAAATATATGGCTGCATGATAGAGAGAAAGAAATGCTTTAGATTTAAATCCTAGCTATAGTGACCCTGAAAAAAATTTTATCACTACCTGGCATCTCAATTCACTCATTGTAAAATACAGAAAAGATTATTGTGAGGAATAACAAATATGTGATTAAGATAATTAGCAAATTGTCTAGCACAGAGCACACACTCTTAAAATGTTGTTCCTTCTGTGACAAATTTAACAAGGATAGATGAGGATTTATGTTGTGTATCTCCATGAAAAATGGGACAGTTTGTTTAGCAATCTCTCCCAGAAATCCATTTTCTATCTTTTGTTGTTTCCTGCGACCTCTTTTAGAACAAAATGCTAAAATGGGGGGGGGGGCAATAAATATAAGTTACGTCAAGTTAGAAGTCTTGTCCATATTCATGACACCCAGGGATAGTGGGTGACTGTTGTTACAAAAGGGGCCACGGGATATGTTTTGGACTCTATTTACCCAGTTTACTGAAATGTTTTAGTTAAAATTGCTGATGGGAAATTCAGTAGGAGATTTTAAGGAGCCAATGCCTAGCCTTCTCCTCTCCATCCTCAAACACCTCCTTGGCACATGAAAGTATCTGGAAATGCTTCATGTGTGCCAGCCATTCTATTTACATGAAAATTCTGGGGATATAGGAATCTTCTAACATTTTAAGAATAATTCAACTGCTTCAGCGGTAAACATGTGAAACAAGCTAAAAGTAGAGATTTTTTACCTGCCATCATATGCTTTGCATACAAAAGTATAATACTGTAGCCATTGGAGGAAAATGTTTGTTTGTTGGGTGTGTGTTTTTTTTTATCCTTAAAAGCATTTAAGTCCTCATTTAAGGTAGGAGCCAAAATACATTGGGACTTTATTCAACAAAGGAATAAAGATCAAAACTACAGCTACAATACCAGGTTTTTAAAGATGTCAAATCTCAACAGCACTAAACCAGTTCTTCATTGTTCATTATGTTATTCTTATTTTTTGTAAGTACTCAAACAGCCTGTGCAATTCTTCACTGCTTCTTTTCTGCAATGATTTCCTTTTCAATGATTTAAGCAGTCTATTCTCAAAAGCAATGCTCAGAAATCCAATTACCATTCCAACACCATGCTTTTGTAAGCCCAGAGCATTAAACCATAGAATATGCTTCTTGTTGCCCCTTCCTAACACCTCTTACTCAGGCACTCTGCGATTTCCTATCAAAAGGGGTTTCGGTTTTGTTTCGCTTTGCATGGCTTTTGTTGGTAAGGAAAAGTGGCCATAAATTACCTTAAAACAAACAGGAAAAAAAACCTTTAATTCTTCGGTGTGGAAATAAATCTGAGTACGTAGAAAACAAGCAAAATGGAACATTATGCAATTTTCCTCTTAAATGGTGTTTAGGTTTGTCCTAACAAAGTTTGCTTATGAAATATAAATTGTGATGTATTAATAGGCATGCCTGACACTTATTTCCTTTCACATTTAACTGCTAATTTTCACATAAATTAAGAGATTTAAAGTAGTGTGTTATGGTAATTACACTATAGAATGTAATTTCTGCATTTATATAAGCTTTTTCTTCTTGAGTTCCTACATATGTTGACTATAGTGTATGTATGTATGCTTCTGTGTGTGTTTGGGTGCATGTGAACACGTCTTTGGGGGCAAATAACATGAGGGATAGAGCATGACATAGATTATAGTAAAATTTCTAATTTAATTTCTGGAGGCAATTGGGAAAGACATTGTCAAAGGGTCAAGGAAAGTGAGAAATCTTTAACTGGATTAAGGCTGGCTAAATTGATTTACAACGAGAACTCTGTGCTTAAGATTTTGTTTAACCATGAGCCATTTCTGATCAGCTGTACTCTAAAAAGAGTAAAATAATGTGGATTACCTAAACCATAAATCTGAATCAAAAACAATTTTTCATAGTTCATGTTAGAATGAAGCCAAGATGGGTATGGAACTCCTTAGAGGTGACGGATATTTTATGATTACAGATTTAAAAGCTTTAATGACATCACTTCTGAGACACCTTGAT
Source organism: Cabassous unicinctus (assembly GCA_029593785.1). Lineage (NCBI taxonomy): Eukaryota > Metazoa > Chordata > Mammalia > Cingulata > Chlamyphoridae > Cabassous > Cabassous unicinctus. Next base: position 45,958 of record JAQZBX010000504.1, on the reverse strand, counting down.
TATCTTTTTAATCTAGCATTAGCTTTAGGAAAGAAAAATATGTTTAAAAATAAGTAAAAGAGAGCCATAATCAATAAATTAGGGGTTTATATAGTCTATAGAGCCATTCATTTTAAACTGTTTCAATATAAACCTAAAATATATTGAACTACTTTGTGTGTGTGTGTGTGTGTGTGTGTGTGTGTGTTTCTTTTTCTTTCTTTCCAGATAAGTAAAACCTTGTTTGGAGACAAAATCCTCTGATAATCTTTAATTTACATATGTGGAATTTGAGACATATAAATTTGAAATAGATCCATTCATTTAGTAATAATGGATTTAATTATTTTATTAATGGATTTTATTGCTTGGGCAATAAAAAATAGTGAACAACAGGCATTGGCTTGCTTACTTTAAGTCAAGGTGGGAAGGACAGCACAGTGAGGAGGGAAGAGACTGATAATCAAAAGGCAATGTGAAAAGTAGTTTAAGAGGAGGAAGCTAAAGAGTGGCAAGAGGATGAATACCTGATACTGCTGGGTGACTTGGTGAAAACTTCTCAGGCAATAGCAGGAGAACCAGAGAGATTTTACACAAAAGGAACAATACAATGTACTCAAAGGCACAGAAGTGAGAGAGAGAACATAAGACAAGAAATGCATATGGCCAAATCACAGCATATAGAAGGGAAGGTACTAAAAAATAATACTAAAGAATGGATCCTGCAGGACCTTTTGTTTCATGGGAATACATTTGGAAATCACTGGGAGGTCAGTGTTTTCTCAAAATGTGGTTTTTTGAACAGTGGCACTAGATTAACATGGATGCTTATTTAGAGTGCAAATACCTTAGGCAATATCAGAATCCAAATCTGTAGGATGCAGGGCAGCAATCTTCATTTCCCCAAGATTCCCAGGTAATTCTATGTTAGTTTAAATTTAAGAACTACTCCTTGATGAAGAAAGACAGGGGCATGGAATTATTCATTTTACTTTATAGAAAGAAGACTCTGGGGGGCAGTGTGGAGAACAGACTGGAAGGGCTGAGGCAAAAAAACTATTTGAAAGCCTGTTGCAATAGCTGAGTCAAAAGATGAGATAAGCCATTTTGTTAAAGTGCCTTTTGACACACAGTCTTCCCCCATGTACACACTTGTCATTTTCTATCTTGAATATCTGGGATGAAACCTTCTCTTTGGTTGTTATATTAAAAAGGAGGTCTTTAAAATTATTATAATGGCCCTAGATCTAGGTTGAAGGAGATGTTTGTAGAGATTCCCAATCATTGATGAAATAAAAGGAGATAATGTTGTCCTGGATTTCTATTTTTTTTAAAGTAATAAATGCTCTCTTTATTTCCCAGTTCTAATACACCAAGTGATGTTGCACTGATGCTGCAGAGGAGCAATGAAGCCCAAACTTAATTGTCACCTGAAGTTTTGTCAATGGCTGACTTTATTCTCAAACCACTTCCCAATCCACACCCACACATACACAAATCTTTCTTCCTGACAATTAATGCTACAGTTGTATCCTCTGGAGTGACAGCCTTCCAGTGGAGTCAGGACAGGATATCAACTTTGATAATTAACTGGAGAGAAAAGCCTAGGATTGCTATTTTGTGAAATTAGACAAGAGGCTGTTTAAGAACATGTAAAAGCCTTGCTAAACATCACTTAGAATCCATCAAAGTTAAGATCACAAATTTGTACTAGTATTTCTAATAGGCTGATTTGCATAGGAATAGCAGAGAAAGTTATTTGGTTAACACAGGCCTAAAGGATGGCGGTACAGGTGCAGAATGGGGTAACAGAATGAAAGGGTTGGACAGACAGTTACTTCCAGGCTTAACAGAAAAGGAAGCAAAGTCAGAAATGGGGACAAGGAAAGAATATACTTAAGCCTAATGGAGTTAAAGGACATGGGTATCAAAAGGTTGAGAAAGTATAAGAGGCCTTAGAAATGGCATAATTTATGGTGAAGAGGAAGACTTTAAGTTATAACCCAAAGTCCTTCACGAATATACAAGATGGCCACACCAATAGATACACATAGCATGGCTAGAGGGCATGAGCCACAGAGAAGGAGGGCTGGACAGTTTGGGGTTTCTCAGAAAGTTAAAATTAGAATTACCATATGATGTGGCAATTCTACTTCTAGAAATATACCCTAAACAACTGAAAAGACTTGAATAGATATTTTGTTCATATCAACATTAATCACAAATGTTAAAATGTGGAAGCAACCCATGTGTCCATCAACAGATGATGGATAAACAAAATGTGGTATATATATATAGAATAGGATATTATTCAGTGGCATAAAGGTATAAAGTTCTGATATATGCTGTGATATGGATGAACTTTGAAGATATTATGTGGAGTGAAATAAGCCAGACACAAAAGGACTAATATTGTATGATTCCATGTCTGTGAAATACCTAGAATATGCAAATTCATAGACACAGAAAGTAGATTACAGGTTACCAAGAGCCATGTGAGGTGGGAACTGGGGATTTATTGCTTAATGGGTACAGAGTTTTTGTTTGGGGTGATGAAAAACTTTGGCAATGGATGGTGTTGACAGCACAGCATTGTGAATGTAATTAACACAACTGTACACTTAGAAGTGGCTAAAATGAGAAATTTTATGTAGTATATCTGTTATCACAATAACAAAAAATTAAGGTTAAAAAGTAAAAAAAAAACGCTGGAAAGAAGCAATGGAAATCGAGGAACTCACCATATATTCTTCGCACCTCAATGTTTTCATGATATATGAAGCTGGAGAGAAAGCACAGCCACCACCAGAGAGGGGATAAAAGGAAAGATGTATGAGAGAACTAGGTTTTACTTGGGATAAGGAGGTACTGGGAATTGTTGAAAGACATTAAAATGAAGCAAGTGAGGCCTATTTAAGATATAAAGGTAGTTCCAGGTGATATAATAGAAAAAATATGAAAAGTGAGCCAGCACTGAGAGAGAGATAAGGAGCATGAATGAAGCAAGAGGGTGATTTCTGGAGGGAGATGAAAAGACATTGAATTAACTGAATTTAAGTATCTTAATGAGATTACAGGTTAAATTTGAAGACTAAGTTCAGGTCCCACTGAATATGAGTTCTGGTTCAATACTGAATTTGGAATTTGGAGATTCTCAGCTCCTTTTTAGCAACAGAATGAATCAGTTTGGGGGGACTGGGTTAGGGTAGTGATGAGGGAAGAAGTAATATGGTCTTTTTTTTCAACTATGAGTTCTGTACTTATAATATCAGTGATGTTTTAGTTAAAGCAAAGAGGTGAACAAAGCAGCATGACTTTGTTATTGATTTAGAGTTTTAGAGTTTTCCCTTCTTCTGCTAAACTAATTCTAGTCAAATACTGGCAGTTCCTGGCAGACTAAAAATTAAACTGTCATTAAACATTCATAAAACTAGTTAACATTTACTCAGTGTCAAATATGTACTAGGCTCTGTCCTATGTGTTTTACATGAATTACATCATTTTATTCCCGTAAGAGTCTTATAAGATAGGCTTAATTATTATCTCCATTTTCATAGATGAGGGAACAGATATACAGAGAAGTTAAATGATATGCCAATGTCCCATGATCAGTAAATAGCAGAGTCAAAATTTAAATTTTTCAATCTTAAGTACTTAAGTACTTTGATCAGAATATGAAGAGGCCAGCAATTCCTTTTGTGTCAGAATAGCCAGATGATGCATTACAGATTGAATTTTTATTCCCATATCCCCTTTGATCATTTGGCCATTCCTGTCCGGCTAATTGAGGGAAAATATTTTTTCTATCTCTAAGAGGTAATGAAGAAAGATGGTTATGGTTCCAGCAAAGAGGAATAATAACAACCCAGACCATTTAGGAAAGCACACCAAAGAAGAAAAAGGCAATGCAGGACCAGGCATCTCCGCCTAACTTTACAACACTGTGTCAGCTCCCCCCCAAATTTAGTTGCAACCCAAGAGAAAAGCAGTGTCACCATCAGAAGATAATAGTCTTTTAAGATATACTTAATTTTTGTTAGTTTCTTACATTATTAGTTTTTTTTCAATAAAAATATCTCAGGCTGGCTTCTGTTAATCTAAAAAGATGAGTGGATAAATAAAGGGCAAGTGTTTCTTTCATTGCTATAGAGAAATAGTTATATATGAAATGTCAACCTGTCAAATAAGCAGTAAATTTTTAAGATACAAAGATCTCTACAAACTAACTAATAGTTAAAAGATCCTTAATCACTTATTCTGGTTGGCATTACAAAAATCCAGGCAGGAATCTGTGAATCAAGTATTAAATGATGTTAGTATCTGAGACCACTGACAAGTATGTTGGAAGCATAATACTTATGGAATGAAGGAAGGAAGGAATGAGAAGGAAATGTGTTAATTACAGAAAATCAGTGCATTTCCTACCAAAATAATATATACACCAAAATATTATACATATATATATCCACAGAAACATACAAACTTATATACATGCACATAAATATGTGTGCATTTGTGTGTGTGTAACATTTGAAATTTACAGATAGTTAATTTTTTTAATGGCTAACATAAGCTTAATTAATATTGCCAGGGCAACTCAGTCATTTATTTTTGAAAAATATACCAAAAAATCAGTTTCTCCTCAAAGAGGAGTTTAATAATTCAGCCAGAATTATAGAATGGGCTGTTATGTACAAGGAAGAAAACTTACTACCAGGATTCTGGTTTAACCCAAACCGTGTCTTCAAATAGAATACTTCCAGTCTTTTGTAAACCGAGTCACTATGTTATAGTGAAGGGAATATCAAGCAACCTAATTCTAATTTCAATTCTGCTAGTATAAATTCCATGAATCCTTACATGAATTCATACGATGAAATGCATGGATTAAATGTTTTCAATCTTGACAGTCAGTCATAATAAAGTGTGGATTTAAAATTACAAATGCCCAGGATCCATCCTGGACCTTGGACTTCAGTTTTGCTGGGCGTAGAGGTCAGGTCTTGTGTTTCAAGAGCTCCAAATGAATATCATGTGCATCCAGGTGCGAGAACCATAGTCAGAATTAGAATATTCGCCTCTTTTCATCCAGGTTGCTATGTTGGATAAGTGAGCTGCAGTATAGAGCTCTAAGGCCTCTTTGAGGAAATTTTTTTTATTTTTAGGAAAAACACAGTACAAACACTAGGAAGCCATGAAAAGATGCAGACAAAAAACTTTTCACAACCTCTTTTCAGTTATTAGGAAACATCAACTGTAGTGTAAACTGGCACTCAGCAATTTTTTTAAACTACTGAATTTTTTATTTTAATGCAAACATTGATAGCTGAATCTTATCTGCATGTCAACTATATTCAAAATCATTGACCTTAAAGGCAATAAAACCATAGTGGAAGGTACAGAAATATAGGAATACAGATGGTCTAACTACATTATGCACCCAAGCATTTGATCTGCTTGCTTGTTCCCATTTACTTTCCTTTACCAGCCATTACAGAAACCAAAGAGACTTGGTCATTTGGACACAGATGTAAATAAATATTTTGAACCACATTCACATATGGTAACAGAGGTTATTTTTACCAGATTTTTCTCTGGGAAACTCACTTTAATATAATATGAATAGAAGACAAGTATGACCATCAGGAAGAGATAGAAAGTAAATAAAAACAGTAAAAATGTTGTCAACTTTTCCTTGTTACAAAAAATAAGATTGATATAGAAATTAATATTAATGGAAATGAATATGATTTTCAAGGAAATTTACAAATTAGTAGATTATCATCACAAGATAATGATAAAGTGATAAATCTCATGGACACAAAATGGCAGGAAGAGTGTGAGACTGATTTTTTTTTGTACACACTAGAAGTCAAGATTAAGCATACACTTTTACTAAATTGTATTTAGATTTTTCTAGCTCAACAAAAAGGATTTGAGTCTGCAATAAATTCTAAAAAAATAAGTATACTGTAATGAGAAGTTCAACAGATAGAAAAATCCTCTGACACATACTGCACAAAGAAAAATAAAATCAGAAATAGTAAACAATGCCAGCCAGAAAGATCTATGCCACAGATTTGTGAAGGAAAAGATTTGGTACATAATGTAAAATAGGAAACAAGAAACTGATCTTGATTCCACAAAGACTACACCACTTTGTATTAGTTACATTATAACTCTTTTTCTATGTGCAAATCTTTTGTAGAATGAATATTATTAATTCAATTCCTATAATGAATTTAATTCCTCACTTGAAGTAAAGCTTAAGGGAGAAATTACAACAATTTGCATTTTTATGTATGTTCTAACTGGACATTAATTGTATTTAACAATTTTAAATACAAGGCTTAGGAATGTATTCCAAAAAAACATTTTAAAAAAATAAAGCAAAGTGGGATAAATTCTTTTATGCAAAACTTATAGGAAAAGATAATGTAATATCTATGTAAATTAAATTGTTTATCCAAAAGCCTACCTAAATACACAAAGTAGGAAAGTTTTTCTCCATCCGTAGACATAGTGTTAAGTCAGAATAGCACCTACTTTAACTCCCAAAACCAAAATTTGTCTAAATAATATACTTAATAGATATACATTTATGATTTTTTAAATTAATGAAAATGTTGCACAAGGTATAAAAACAGCTGACAAAATATTACCACTTAAATAAATACCTAAACATTTTTATATTCCCAGAACCTGATTTCAGTGGCTCAAAATGACCAGTTTTGTTTGAGAGCTCTAAATACTTTTGACAGTATAGTTCGAAGAATCAGAAAAATGTCTTTTCAATCATGTTTATATAACTAGTATTATAAGGTAGCAGTGAGAAAATTGATGACAAGAATTTCTATAGCAAAACCTTTAATGATCCTTTTTGCCATCTTTGCAGTGTGCTTTTTTTTTTGCTATCCCGCTCTTCTCTCCTTTCCTTTCAGTGAAGTTGCTCTCTATCCTCTAAAGCCTGCAGGGCTTTGCTTTCATAACTTCTTGGTGAGTTCACCAATTAGTGAGCACACCTTGGAATTTCCAGTCAAAATGTTTCTACTTTGAACTATATACCCCTACGTGGGCCCAATTCCCTTTACGAGGAACTGTTAAAGGATTGTGTTTATTTGGGTCCTTAATAATAAAGCTTTTACTGCATATCTAATTCTATTTCTTTTCTAATGAAGCCAAGAAGATATCTACCTAATTGGCTTTTAGCAAAAAACTTATTTCTAAGAGATTGAAAATTAGTTTTATCATTAATATAAAGGCTAAATTAAAGAAAAGTGCAACTATAATTAGTAAGATATTAAAGAAATCGGGAATGGGACCTCAGTATTCCAATTACTAATATCATTTTATAATGTGAAAGCCTTTGGGGTTTGCAATTCACTTGTGATATAAATGAAACCCACAGCAAAATCTCCCAAAGACCAAAAACGTCCTGCTTCTCTTACAGGATATCTCAGACTCATGTGAGAAAGAGTACCTAAGTGAACTTTCAGTTAAAGGACATAGATAAAATTATATTCAGAACAGAAAACAGAAAAATTAAATTAAATTCCAGTGCAATTTCAATCTTTCTTGATTATCCAGATCTGACCAGATCTCCTCAAATCATTCTATATTTTCCTTCATAACTTTTACTATCTTTTGCAGTTTCATATTTGTGTTTATTTGATTAATCTTTGCCCCCCTCTAAACCATATGGAATGTGTTTTTAATTGCCATTGTCCTCTAAAACCAGTGCTAGTGCTTAGGACTTAATAGGTTCCCCATAAATATCTCCTGAAATAATTATTGTTGAGTACAATAATACTAATAATAGCTTACATTTTTAAGTGTTTAGCATGTGCCAGGCACTTCTAAGGGTTTGTAAATTTTAACATACTTCCTCCTCTTTACCCCTGTTTACCAGTGAGGAAACAGGGACATTTAAGTGTCTGGTCCAATGTCATATCTTACATTCAAAGGCAAGCAATTTTATTGATAGAAGAGTACAAACAAATAATCCACTTTTCAAACTTTGACCACTCTTTAACAGAGAAAAAAAATAACCATCATTATAAGTGTCTGGAGTTATGCTAAGTGCTTTACATATATTATCTCATTTAATTCTCACAAGGGTGAGGCAGTGCTGGCCAAATTAACTTACCAGATACCTGGTAGAAAACCGTTGAACTGAATTGCTTATCCTAAGAATAAAAGAAGGAAAAAAAGTGTAAAAAAGTCGAATCTTCCCCATATTCAGGGATCCAAGACCACTTAGAGTGAAAGGGATACACAAGCAGTGTGGTGAACCTGGAGAGCAAAGAGCAGCTTTGATAAAGCCACCGGAAAGACTAGAAAAATGGAGCCATTGAAAAATGAAAACAAGAAAATTAAGTTGCGAAACACAACTGAGAGCTGAAATGAAGCTGCCTGGGTAGTGGACCACATCAATAAGATTTTCTCACTTTTTTTCTAATAATATTCTGCAGTTCAGGCATTAGAATGGATAATGCAGATTTGGGGGTATTTTTAATCATAATAACATGGGGAAAAGTTAAGTGTAAAATATTTTATTTGTTAATTCTGAAAACAAGATATATTTATTTTGAAAAATACATCTGTTCTATAATTGCCAAATCCCCATCCAAATGGTGTTTATTTCATTTTTAAGCAGATTTTGAAAAATCGAAATATATTATTTTCTTTATCTAGGATAAGGTCATTATTGATCTTAAGTGCTTTTGAAAGAAAAATATCTCCCACTTTCAGTACAAAAGCCATAATTTACTAAAACAAGATTCATCCTAGAGCTCGTTTCCTTTCTCATTTTGTATGTATAGCATAAGCTGGGAATTCAAGCAGAAAATAACTGTATCCTCCTCCTTCATTCTTAATACTATACACTTTAAAACTCCCACATAAATATTTGGGTAATATTATCCTTAAGAGCAATGAAGAAAATAGATGCACTTTCATCAAACATGGGAAATATCTTTTATTATATCAATTTCTTTTTAGTTAATATATAACATGCTAAAAAGCTAATAGAAAATCACTATAGCAGGTTAAGTAGGGACATTCTATTTTAGAATTTGATCTTAACAATTAAGAATAAAAATTTACATACTGCAAGCAATAATGTTTTATTTATACTTATTTATTGTTTATAAGTTTATACTTGGAAAAAACAAAATAATCCAAAAATAACTGGGCAAAGAAAAGAGGAAAGCTATTTTGTTGAAAGGAAATAATACAATGATGAAAGCTAACATTTACTATGTGCTTAAAATACAGCACTATTAACTGCCTTCAACAACACTATGCAGTCATTACTAGTATAAACTCCATTTTACAGATGAGAATACAGAAACAGAGTGGTTAGGAAACTTGTCCACATTTCACAAGCTGAGTTGTGTTACATTAACACCACTTAATACTGCCTTCCTGTTGCTTCTAAATAAGAAAATCATGTTTTACATTATTTTTAACAAAAGAGAATTTTAAATATGTGGAAATTTGGGGGTAATTAAATCATCATACAATATTTTAATGCTTAATAATTAAAAACTCATGTCTGGAATATAGTTGGCATTCAAAGAAAAACAAAGTAATTTCAAGTGAAAATTATGTTCACCTACATAAATACCAGAGATAATGTATTTCTGCTTATCATATTTACCAGAGAAAACATTACTGGAAGATTGTGAGATTCTGTGGCTTGGCTGCTTCCTGGTTCAGTTCTACTCTTGGTCATAAAATTAGGAGATATTTTGTACTATAAGATGAAATATAAAAAATAAATCTTCATAGAATACATGTTTATTAAGAGGTTTATAAAATGCTATGACATGAAAAGTGTCATAGCAATCATTCCTCACTAAAAAAATGATATCAGCCTGAATGAGAAACATTAATTATGGACTTTTAATTTCTTTTCACTGGGCCTTAGATCTCTTAGCCTAAAAGAAGGAATTAAATGAACTCTATGATATCTCTCCTACTCTAAAAGTCCATGATCCCAAATAAGGTGGCCCCGTGGAATGGATATTTGTCTCAGTTTGTCAAGGGCTGTCCCAATTTTTACTTGTGATCCTAGAGTAATCATTAAGAATGTCTCTTTTCTTCTCAATAATGTCCAGTTTTGATGATAAATTATGCACATTAAAAATTATCAGATATATTAGTGTTAATTTTCACTTATTGATCCTATAATCTCCAGTACAATGTTCAAACCATTTTGAATAAATAATCGATAAAATAATGAATATTATACATGAGCAAATGGTAACTCAATGAAAATACAAAACTCTGGCCTGTTACATATTGAAAATAATTTCCAATGTTAAAAAAGTATTTGATATTAGTTTATGCAAGATTATGTATTATCTATTAAAGGGTTAACATGGCTTCTAATCCTAGCCAGGTACCCCCTTAGAAAAGTCACAATTACATTTTTTTCCCATCATATAATCAAAAAATGATTATCCCACTACTTTTTCTATGTGAGAATGGTTGAGCTTAATTATACCACTGTGCTGTTTTCAAAGGAGATATTATTCCAAGTACTAATTTAAAAGATTGATGGATGACCAATAGTTTCTTCTTTTTCTCTTACATAGTTTTGCTATATGTATATTTGTCAGATATAGAAAACAAAAATACAGGATGCCCAATTAAATTTAAATTTCAGATAAACATTGGATAGTTTTTAGTGTAAGTCTGTCTCAAATATTGCATGGGGCATACTTGTACTAAAAGTATGTCTGCATCTATAAAATTGTGATATTAGTTTATTATTCATAGAGTGGCTCTAAAGGTTACATGAGATGATGTCCCTAGCATACTCAATCAATATTATATTTATATCACTATTCTGATGATGGATGTTGCCAATCATTTTAGTTATTTTTCTAGTATGTCTGAACAAACTGGTAGCAACTCACCAAAGCCTCTTCTCTCTGGGTACAAAGCTGGATCATATTTCCCAATTTCTCCTGCATTAAATGCGACCACATGGCTGAATTTCAGAGAAGATGTAATACATACCACTTCCAGGCCAGTGTTGTAAAATTCTTTCATGAGTGTTCCTATGTGCCTTTTTCCCTTGATACTACTGGAATGGAGAAGACCCCCTTCCTCAACCTCCATCCCAGGTCTGTCAAATTGGACTCACAAAAAATCACAGCTATTTGTGTACAAATAATAACAAAGCACAAGCATAGCGGAAACTGGACTAGGACTCACTCTTTGCCAGACTTAACATAATAGGTTTCTAAAGGCTGTGTACAGTCACCACTTATACAAAAAAGAGCTATTTTAGTCATGGAATTTCTCAAATTTATACGTCACTTGTTATATAGTTTATATGACATTTTCCAGGGTAACTTGCTTCACCAATTCATAGATTTACCATATGCAATCGCAGTTAGACCAGGTACCTTCCAGAGATAACTCTCCTGATGGTGTGTGGTGTTTGGTAGGAGGTATGTCTTTAATCAGCAAGTTTACAGAGAGATTTCACTCATTTAACTTTTTTCTTTTGGGAGATTCCCCCAGTAAGGCGAGAACATGCATTATAGTCCTGCTATTAACCTTTTCCTTCCAAGAAGTCATGTATTGAAAGTGGAAGAGCCTCTACTCACCTGAATTCCTAAACGACTGCATGGAGAAGGAAAAGAACTGTCATGGGTGCTTTTTCACCTACCTCACGCTGTTATATGAACAAGGAAGAAATTTTATGCATTACATATATTTGAGCCTATTAAGTACAGCAGCTGGAAAACCCTAAATAATATCGTCTTCAAAGTGATATTATTTCAAGTATAATAAAAATGATGAATGCATCAAAATTTTCTTTTTACGTAAGGTAATGTTTTATAGCTTTCTTCTTCCTAAATTAGTAGGTTTATGATTGTAAACTGCTTTGAGATATGTCATAGTTACTACAAATGGCCTCTGGAGAAGGCCCTGAATTTATATTCTAGTCCTGCACTTGCCTTAGGCAATTTACTTACCATTATCAACCCTCAATTTCTTCTTCTACTTAATGATAATTACAGTAGTCCTTTATTAATAGAGATGCAGTGAGAATAAAGAGGAGATGATGTTGATCCTTGCTCACAGTAAGCAATCAAAAATTATGGCTATTATTATCATTATTATTATTGTGATTATTATAATGAAAGATGTGTCAACATGCTTTATTAATAATCCCAGTTTTCACAAAGTGAACCAAGTTAAATATTATAATTTATTCAGAAAATTTGTTTTCCCCCCAGCCCTTTTGCCTAATGGCAGAACAACATCCACAAGCATATTTCTTCATGATGAAGACAGCATAGCTCATTACATCAAGGGTAATGTACTGCATGTGGGGTACTGAACCTGTCCAGTCTTGAGACAAGATATTTTCATTATTTCTGCAAATTATTTATCCTAACAATGTTTGCCAATGTTGGTAATTGTTGACACTGTGTGATAAGTTCATGGGGGTTTCTCAAACTATTTTCTCTATATTTTGATATGTGAAATTAATCATAATGAAAAACTTTGAAAAAAGTAAAACTCTGTGCATGGCTTTTGTATTCTTTTGAAACTCTAGAACTATTAGCCATTATGAGGAAAGAGAGCAAGATGTGCAGTGGTGTGATCTTCCCACCACCAGCTCTTCTCAACTATAAGAAAAGAAACTAATAAAGGGATTTACCACTGAAATGTACAAGAAGATATATAATTTTACCACAGAGGTAATGTTGTTTAAAAACTCTGATATGCATATCTGATAGAGTGATAACTAACTTATTGATTACATACCCTTTTCCAGGCACTCTTCTGTGTGCCATCATGAAGTGTCTGATATCACCCTCAAAACAAACTTGTGCTGCATGTACTATCATCCCCACTCTACAGAGAAGAAATTGGAGGTATGGAGAGGTTACACAGTTCATCCACAGCACTCAGCATGTATTCTGACTCTAGAAATAGAGCTTACACTCTTACCACTACAATAACTAAGTACTATATTAGTCGATGTAGTAGTTTCTTTTAAAAATGTGATGGAAATATATAAAGAACTATTACAACTTAATAATAACTAGACACATAATGCAATATAAAATCGGGCAAAGGATCTGAATAGATATTTTTCCAAAGAAGATGAAGATGCTCAACATCATTAGCCATCAGAATAGATGCAAATCAAAGCCACAATGAGCTATCACTCCATATCCACTAGGCTATAATAAAAAAGACAGATAATAAAAAGCATGGCAAGAATGTGGAGAAACTGGAACCCTCATACTCTGGTGGTGTGAATGGAAAAAGGTGCAGCCACTTTGGGAGCAGTCTTGCAGTTCCTCAAAAAGTTAAACATAGAATTACCATATGGTCCAGTAATTCTACTCTTGGTATATACCCAAGAGAAATTGTGATGGTTAGGCTAAACTTAATTAAAGTATTCAGTTTTGATATTACCTGGTAAGAACATGTATGCATATATTTGTGTAAAGGTTTTATTGGAGATGGTGATATTATATATATTTTTTAAATGCCCAGAAGTACCACTTTTTATTTTCCATTTACTCAGTATTTTCTGATCCAGAATATATTTGAATATATTTTCCTAATATTATGTCCCCAAATGTTGCTTAGTAAACAAAGCACAAGTTAAGGGGATTTCCTAAAAACATTTATTTTCATCATCATCTCCACCTTCTTTATCACTCCCATGTAAACTTCATATAGCCAAGTAGATTTTCACAGTGGGTACACAACCTAAGATCACAAGAGGAAATGTAATCAGACTTCCTAAATTCTGGAATTACATACTTTCTCTGGAAAGAGGGAATAACCAACACCTACATATTCATACATACATAAAAGTTAGATATACATAATCCCAGAAGGCTTAATTCAGCAATTCAATATTCACACTATTTGTATAGCCATTTAATAATGTAGAAAAGAGGATTGTGGGAAGATGGCAGAGTAGGGAGCTCCAGGGTTCAGTCCTTCCACCAGGACAACTATTAAACAGGCAGTACCTGTCTGAAACAACTATTTTGAAACTATGGAGTCCAGCAGAACACTGTACAGCATCCAGGGAAGAGGGGGAGGAAGAGGCTGGTAAATTACAATAAAGACCAGTAAACTGCTCTTTCCGCAAGACAGTGACCAGCGTCCATCCCCCACACTAGTGGTAAGCCACTATGGGGTCCAGCACCTGGCTAGTTTTGCACCAGTGAAGGGACATAAAATCCTCTTTCCCAAGACTTCTTCCCCTGATCACTGCTTTTGATTAGCGACTTTGGATCCCTGGGGTCTCGGCTCTGAGGACGGACATTGTTCCAACCAGCCCCAGACAAAGTCAGCAGTGGAGGAGACTTAAAAGACTCTATGCTATCTCAGACCTTTTAGAAGACATCATGTTGGGCGAAATAATACAGGCAAAAAAAGGATAAATATTGTATGATCTCACTGATATGAAATAATTAGAACAAGCAAACTCATAGAGTCAGAATCTAGAACATAGTTTACCAGGAAATGGGGTGGGGATAGGAAATGGGAAGCTAAGGCTTAAAATGTACAGGGTTCCTGTTAGAAATGATGGAAATGTGTTGGTAGTCAATGGTGGTGATGGTAGCACAACATTGTGAATGTAATTAACAGTAATGGAATATATATCTGAATGTGGTTAAAAGGGGAAATGTTAGGTTATCTATACAGTAACAGAATAAAAAACAAATAAAAAACCATGGAACTGCACTACACAAACATTGAACCCTAAGTTAAACCATGGACTATAGTTAACAGTTCAATTGTAAAAACGTGCTTTCATCAGTTGTAACAAATATTACACACCAATGCAAGGTGTTAATAATAGGGTGGTATATGGTATTCCTGTAATTTATGCATGATTGTTCTGCAAACCCACTTTTCTAATAAAGAAAAAAAAATGAACATGGAAAAATTAATACTCTGAAAATGTCTTTTGAAACATAAAAATATCCAATAGTTCCTTACTTATATAAATTATTATGAATCAATTTCAGAATAAAATAGGTAGTGTGGTTTATGCAATTTTTTTCTGTCTTCTTTTAAGTCCTAAATGGCATGGAATCATTTTGTTTCCTTCATATTTGGGAATAACATAATTCTCTTGCATTGTTTTTTTCAGTTCATGGCGATTATCTATCAAGAATGAAATAATGTGTGGCTCATTAAGCTAATTTAAAATTTACAGTAAATACTCTCACCATTATCTATGGTTCTAAATGATATCCTACAAAAATAGATTAGCATATTCAAAAAAATGATTCTATCTTTTCATTAAAACTTTAAAATCAGAGTCATCTTTAAAACTATAACTCAAGGGAAATCATCTTTTATGAACTGAAAATCTGAAGGAGTTTCGAGATATAAATCTTGGAAATGTTGTAAGCTGTAGCTACTTTCACTGCCACCATCTGGCAGGAATCAAGGACCTTTGTGCTTAAAGCTAAGATAACCAGGCTGCAGGTTAGTTTTAATTCCTTTACTATATCTTAACTAGGGCAGTGGGCAATGAAATCCTGTCTTGTTAACAGTGATCTGGAAGGTAGTTGATTTGTTTTTTCAAAGAAACCCTGAAATTTACCTTTTATTTCAAGAAAATGTTAATTACCATTATGTACTCTATATGTTGAAATTGAAGTCATGGGTTCAACAACAAAGGAGACTAAAGTGTAGGCTCCATACTGTACTCTTACTGGAGCTTCTCTAGTGAATTAACCTACTAATTCACTCAAATGGATAAATGTGAGCTTTGAGGCATGTTTATCTTGGCAGCATGTTTAAGTTGGTGATGTTTTTGTTGATAAGGATTAGGCATTATTATTTCACTATATATTGTCTATTTCCATATAAAAACATCTATTTTATTTTAATAAAATAAAAGCTGTATGTCTTGGCCATTTACAAGGCCCTTTGCCAAATCTGATGTGTAAAGCAGAAATGGAAAAGTGAGAGGCGTTTTTCTAAGGTTGCCTATATCTTTGAAAATTATTCAAGATTGTCTTCAAGGGATTACACAAGGGCCATTAAGAAGTAGAAAGATCTCTGAGCTTAAAGTAAAAGGTTTACAAGCAGTTTAACGAAGGAAGTGAGATCTGAGCTAAGCCTGAAAGAACAAACAGAATCTCCACAGAGTACTTGGGAGAGGTGCTCAAGGCAGAGCTATTAGCTAACCAGTAAATGAAAGTCCTCATGGGAAAAGGAATTCGTTTTCCTGGAGTGTTTTTCTAACTGAGCGGTCATCACCTATTACAACATTTCTCAAAAAGGTTGACTTTTTATATGAGATTTATTTTCACAGCAGGGATGTTTAAAAATATTTCATCTCAGGCTACTAATGTGAGTAACAAGCACCCCCTTTATTCCTTTCGTTAGGGAGAAAACCTAATATTTCCTCTTATGCTTTCAAATACAATCTGGGGGATAGGTATGACTCCCCCACACCCAACCACTGAGATAAGAATTCAGTGAAATTCATTTTTCAATAGAATAGAAGAAAATGGAAAGAAAGTGCATTACAGTAAAAAGGGTTAAAAGGTAATGAAGGGCCTTGTCAGAACTGACTACAGAACTGTTGAATTTTAGAGTTCACAGGGATCTGTTCATGCACAGGTACAGTGGTTTTCAATCTTTTTATTTTAGCAGACGATCCACTGGAAAAAAAAACTTGTAAACCACATGCCCGACCTCATGTAAAGTAAGGACCAGAGAACTCAAGTAACTTATCAAGTTAAGAATGCCTGCCCTAGCTAAAATGGGGAGCCAATGGGGATTTTTGTGAAGGGGTAACTTAATTAAATGTGTCAAGAAAAACACCCTGTTAAGTTAGAAGAAAATAACATTTTCTCTTTAGATAATTGAACAAATGGCATTTCATCCCTATATTCTTTTGCTAGTTGACAATGAAAATACCGTAAGTGTTCTTCCTGACCCAAGGAAACTAAAGGAACCAATGCAACTTTTCCATAGTTTTTTCTCAGAAAATTTTAGTGTCTCCTTTACCTTTAAATTTTTGTGTGGCAAATATACACACTTCATCCCAAGTCTCTTAAAAATGACCTATGTCTGTGTTACATCATGATTGGCACAATCAACTACAAGATGCAAAGCCAGGTTTAGAAATATTGTCCCAGCTCCTGTCACTGGCTACTATCACTATCATATTCATGGCCATAAGACACCTCATCCTGCAGTCTAGATTTAATACATGGTTTTGGCCTGTCTCAATTTGCCAGGCTGCTAAGACAAATGCCACACAATGGGTTGGCTTAACAGTAGGAATTTATTGGCTCATGGTCTCAGAGACTAGAAGGCTTGATTTCCAGCTCCCCTTGTGGCTTTCTCTTTATGAGACCTCCAGTAATAGGATTGAGACCCAGCTGATCCAGTTGGCCACACCTGAACTAAAAATAACATCTCCAAAAGGTTCTATTTACAACTGGTTCACACCCAAAGGAATGGGATTAATATTAAGAACAGGCTTCCACTCCCCCATCTGGGGTACATAATTCAACCTGCCATATGTTCCTTCAATTTATGTACTCTCCTCAGAACTGAAATTTTCACTTGACATTTGAATCTGATAATGCCTTTGATTTCAACATCTCCTCCAAGCTCAAATGAGAAGCTTCTTCATCTGTGCTGAGATAAAAAAGACCTCCTACCTGGCTGATACCTGGGCCTTTGCCATGAAAAGGCTGTTAGGGCACTTTACTTCATGCTAGTCACAGATTAATTGTGTCTGCATGTTTATAATCCTGATGAAACTTGCATATGATTTAAAATGAGTAAAGGAGTAATTATGCCTATAAATGAGTGCTTTTCAAGGTAAGCTTAGCCAAGACTTACAAACTAGTGAATTGGAAGCTGAATATGGCTTACCAATATGTATTGGTTGCCCAGTATGTGGTTAAAATGTAAATACATTTAACAGTGGACAATTTGCTACACTCTCCACCACTCTACAATGGCTACATTTGGCAACTACACAAATCCCTGCTCCTGAACATGTTTGAATTTGCATTCTCTGACAGAGTATATTGGCACATGGATTTTGATGTCAGATAGACTGATTTCAAGACTGTGCTCCACAGGCAACTTATATGTAAGATGGGGATACCAACAGAAACTACATCACCAAGTTATTGTGAGTACTAATTTAGATTATACGTGAAAAATACTTAACACACATTCTAGTATATAGTAATTGATAAATGTTAGCTCTTATTATTCATTAGGAAGTATCTCTCCACTGCTAATGACATTTTGTTAGAACAGGGAACATGAATAAAATGCTTTTTGTCTAAAAACAGTACCAACTGGGCATAATTTCATGGACATAATTTTTTCTTTCTTTTCTTTTCTTTTTTTTTTTTAGGCAAAGGAGTAAAGAGTTTATTAAGAAACAAGAAAAGATGTAAGCATACAACCCAAACCATGGGTTGCTGGCGAGCACATTGGGCCCCAGGTTAGACTTTTAAGACCATTCCTCCCCCCACCCCCTTCCTAATGTTGGGGAGGGGCCCCAGCTGTTTGCTGCTCTGATTGGTTGCCTTACCATCCCCACCTGTTAGCTCTCAGGGGCCCAATGAGGAGGCCTTCTGTTTAAGAGATATTCTTCCCCTTGACCCCAGAATGAGTCATGGACATAATTTTATATGATTGCTTTAACAGAAACTGACATTAAGGAAGTGAATTTTAAAGGATGACAGAACTATAACAAGATATCCTTGGATTGATTTTTAAATGTGCTACATTGCACTGAACCAGTTCTGCCCATTAGTTCAAAAGCACGGTACTTTTCAGCCTGTGTTCCATGCATCATTTTTTTGCAGGTATATGAATTCATGAACTACGTGTTTAAAAATAAAATTAAGAAACAGAATCCAAGGAAGACATAACTCCTGTGAAGAAGAAATTAGGCTGCTCTTGAGTTTTATAAAAATTTAATATTTCCTAAGTCCTCTTAGCTGTCACATTAGTTGTGAACTCAAAACTTATAACCTCATTTTATTTAAGAGAAACACCTCTCTACGTAAGCTAAAATGTTTTGTTTCGTATGTAATACCTGAAAAATAGTAGAGATTAATAATGCATTGACAAGGTTAAATAAAAAAAAAAGGAAACTTTACCTTGTAAAATCAAAAAATGTTCTGTTAACTGAGAAGTGGATTAGACTGTTCAAAATGCTTGGAGACTGAGCACTGTGTAAAGTCTGATTTATACTGCAGGCATCATAATGCCTCCCTACTTCAGAATGACAAATAGTACCAAGCTGAAGTCTCAATGGCAGCCCCAGAGCGTTAACAGCAAATGTCTTCCATCTTAATACTTGAGTCTGTGCCATTCTGTGCACTTAAAATTCTGAGCATTTAACACTTCTTGTTGCATCTAAATCCAGATACAAAAACCTTCAAATCAAACTATTTACCTCAAGTGAAATCTGCCTTGAATAATTCATAAGAAGGAAGAAAGATAGCAGTGAAGAATGCCATAGAGAGTTTTAATGAAGTCTAGAGTTTCAAAAATAATGGCATAGAAGCTATACAGGTTTTCTTCTAACCCTATAAAAAGGAATATCAGTCTCTCTAACATTGAACACTATGGAAAACAGGAGGAAGGGTACAGGGTTCAGCTTTTTCCTTGTATGCAATTAATATAAAAACAGCACCGCACAGATTAAAACCAAGAGCAGCTCTATTTGCATATGTGGTAGTTGAGGAAGCATCAAAAATATTCACATTCAAATGTCTTGTCTTATGCTGTTCCTTAAAATTCCAGTGGTATCCTGAGGTTTAGATAAAAAGATTCTACAGCAATCATAAATGTAGTGGTTCTGGCCTAGGGGACATCAGCACCTGCTTTTATATGGCTTTGCTACCCTCAAAGGCTTAATTGGGGTAACGGACAGAGTCACTGGCTTTTCTACCTGGCTGTTTCCCTGGAAAAAATGAAAAGGTTTCACATTCCATTCTAAGAGAAAATTGCCTCTACAGTGGTTCATTAATGAAAACAGGGTCATTTTACAGTCCTATTTCTCAGTATGTCTGGTTTTTTTCCTTTTTCCAGCTTCCAGAAGCTGCCCGCATTCCTTAGCTGGTGTACCCTCCCACCATCTCCAAAGGCATCACCCCAATCTCTGCTTCTGTAGGCTTACCTCCTTCTGCCTTTGACATTCTTGCCTCCCTCCAACAAGAATGCTCATGATTACATTGGGCCCACCTGGACAATCCAGGATAACCTTCTCATATCAAAATTATTAAATAAGTCACATCAGCAAAATCCCTTTTGCCAAATAAAGTAACATATTTGTACGTTCTAGAGATTAGGATGTAGGGATATCTGGAAGAGAGTATTATTCTCTCTGCCACAGGTTATAATAACCAAATTATGGTTTAATAGAGATATACTTACATATTAGATAATAGGTCTGATATGAATGGATTATAAAATTAAAACAAGACTCTTTCAAAATTGTAATGTGCCCATTTTTTAAACTAATATTTTTTAAACCCATATTTTGCAAAACTTTCAAAAAAAAAGCTTACTGATAGGTTTTGTTTTTTGTAGTTGGTTTTTTGTTTTGTTTTGTTTTGAGGTACTGGGGCTGGGAATTGAACCCAAGACCTCATATATGGGAAGCTGGAGCTCAACCACTGAGCTACACCAGCTCCCTGATAGATTTTAAAATACGTAAAGCCTTTAGTTGCTACTTTTGATGCTTAGGCTAATGTTTCAGCTCGGCCAGGTAATGGTGCCAAGTTGTTTGGTCAAGCAATCACTGGGCTAATTGTAATACAAGGACATTTCATGGACTTTAGGCATCAGTGAGTTGATTGCATAGATGGCTGGTTACATATACAGTCAACTGAGGAGACTGCCTTCAGCATTGAGTGACATCTCAACCAATCAGTTGAAGGTCTTAAAAGGAGAAGTGATTTCAACATTCAGAGATAGAATTCCCATCTCTACTTCAGATAGCCAGTGTTTCCTAAGGAATTCAATGAGGACTTTCATCTGAGTCACTGGCTTGCAGCCTACCCTACGGAATTTGGACTTGTTCATCCCCTTGGTTGTGTAAGACAATTTTATAAAATCTCATGCTATTTACAATTATCTCCTGTTTCCCCTGATAACCCTCACTAATACTCTACTATTTGTTAATTAACTATATCAGGACACTTAAAATATAGGTAAGACCTTTATTTATGTCTATAGCAGAGCAATTCTTATTAAAAGTGAGCAATCCATTTTCTTCTTACAGAGGTTCTTTATTTGACTGTCATTTCTCCTTTTACTATGAAGGTCTTGCATATGCAGTGCCTAGAACATAATAAGTGTTTTTAATGTTCATTGAATAAATGAATAAATGAATGAAATTATTTCAGATGGCTGTATTTTAAAAGACAAATAATCTACTTTTATCTTTCCAGAATTTTAAAGAACAAAAAATCATTGCCAGTTGGATGTTTCTAATAATTTGCTAGGTTTGTGAGCAATGAGTACACTTGTTGCAAAAATTACTATAAAGGCACAAGAAAAATGTTGTAATTGATAAATGATTAATCTATGTGGAAAAAACAAGATGTTAAATACAATGAATGTATTAAAACTTATGAAAAATATATTCACTTTTAAAATTGTTTAACTGGCTTCCAAATTAAGATATGACCATATTAAAAATTGTATGCTTAACTTAGAAGTAAGAATTTTAGCAACCAATCTATAAATTAAGGTTAGTATACTTAAACTCTCATCTCTGGGAAAGGATATATAAAGTATATTGCCTTTCAGTATATTTAATTTCTATGTCATTTATACTTTGTTTTTGTCTTTCTAGGAGGTTTTCTCAACATGGGGTTTTCATTTCACAATCCATTTCAAAAAGCAAAGAGAATGCATTTAAATAAAATAGTTAACCTCATATGAATGTCTCTGTTACTAGAACATATGTAATATGCTGTTACTCAAATAAAAATAATATAATGTGTTTGATTTGAATTTCTACTGTAATCTAGGTAAAAGCACAAGTTCTAGTGAATTATTTTATTTAGAGATTATATTGAAAGTTTTTTAGACCTAATTTTATAATTAACTTTTTAGACCTAATTAATTATATTGACATTTCTTCTTACAAAAAGGAAACAAATATAAAGATTTTATACACAGCAGTCTTCAAATAGTTTCAACTCAAAACTCTGAATTATTGAAAATAATCATATGCAAAAATTCCTTAATTAAATACACAAAAAAATTTTTTTTGAAATTTTTTATCTTATTATTGGGATTGGGGAATGGCAGGATGTGATCGCAGTCTAAATAGAGCATCCTAAATGTGACACTAATGACAGAAACCAAGAATGCAAAACTGTAAATTTTCTGTATATTAAAAGTGGGTTTTGTTAAGTCATTAAATAAAAATACTAATATTCAGTAGAAAAAAGGTGGGAAAAGGAATGGGTAGGTATTGCTCAAAAGAAGACATGATGAAACAATATAAACATATAAAAAGATGACCACCCTTACTAGTTATCAAAGAGATGAGATTTAATTAAAGGCACAATTTTCACTTTTTGATTATAAGGTAAATTATAAAATATATTTCATTTTAGCTAAGGTGTGGGACAAACAATATTCCTATACACTATTAGCATAAAGGTAGATTAGCACAAACTTTTAAGACAGTGGTGATATAAAATAAAATTCTTCAGAACATATTAAGTTTCAATCCAGCATTTCCATTTATAGTCATTTCTCTACTTAAGAATGATTTACAATTGTACAAAGATATTTACAAAAGGATTTTATTCTCATTATTATTTATCAGAATAACAATTAAAAACTATCAATGGCCATTAGTTGTTGCTGGAAAATTAAATTATGGAATATAGTGAAATACAATAAAGTTATCACAAATAATCTAGCTTTACAGTTATTCACAAGGAAAAATATTGAAAACCTCCACACTAATTGTTAACTGAGGAGAACAAAGAAGTCACAAAAGAGTAAATACCTAATGAGGCAATTTTAAATCTGTATATGCATGTGCGTATGTTTATATATGTGATTATGTCTACATATATATTCACAGACATATATATGGGAGTGTATGCAAATATGACGCTACTTAAATGTGGTAAAAAATGACTGCTATAAATGGAAATTTAGCTGTTTTATTCTTGTTCTCTTTCTTCACTAGAAAGATATTAAAAAAAAAAAAAAAGAAAGATATTAGATGGATAGGATTTTCTCCAATGGATTTAAAGATTAATCCCTCTCTGTCCTAGAGAGAAAACAAGAGACTTATTTGGATATTTACTTTTGACTTGCTAATAATTTAGTCATGGCTTCAAAAGTCTATCACCATTGGTATGCGTGTGAAAAAGAGAGAGAGAAAGAAGTCTACGTGAGAAGAGGCTGATTTCTTCATCTTCAAGGGATTCTGCACTGACTAAGGGGAGATTCCTTGGGTCTCATGAGGACAGAGGAGTATAGAGATTCCAGAGCAGCAGGGACCACAGGTTCCTACTTTGAGTTTTCAGGAGGCTACAGTTTAGGACAGGACAGCAGTGGGACACATAAGTTGGTGGCACCCTAGACATCTGTGGTTCTTTGGCTCACCAAAGTCCATGTCCCAGGTATGACACAGAAGCAGGAGAAAGACTTAACTTGAAGAGATCATGCGTATGTGGGCAATGTACATCTCAGCAGTAATGCGGTGGACAGATGTATTACAAATCACAGAACCCCGCCACACCCCAATGCCTCAGCACCCAAATGAATAACCAAGAACTTTGGAAAAATGCTGAGAAGAGGGAAAATATTATTGAGCCCTAATACAATTGCCCCTCTGAGCTTGGAATTGAATTTAAGGTAATTGATAGAAAAAAATAAGAAACGTGGTATTTCTTCCAATTTAAGTTTGTGATTTGAAATTCATACCTACTATATGAGCTTAAGATAAAACAATATACATTAAATATGGACAGTTGTTGTCCATGGGTTATGGTGACTTTATTTTTTTATCTTCAATGTGTCTGACTGCTTTGTCAAGAAAATATACTACTTTAATGAACAAAAAATAACGCTGATATTTCCATTAAAAATATCTTTTGTGTTTAATATGTGAGTCAAAGGAAATTAAATGGATTTTGTTTCCTTATGTTTTTTAGGGAGAATAATTAGAAAATGCTATGGCTGTATTTCTTTTTTTAAATGGCACTTTATATTTGTGTGTGGACTTGTAAGAATAGTGCACTTAGAAAAAAATAATTTGGGTCATCTTTTGTCTTTTTTATGGAAATCTATTGTACATTATGGTTAATTATCAAGGTATATTTTATTAATAATTAAATTAATGTTAATTTGCATTCTTTAACATGAAATTAATGTTTATTAATTAGTCATAAAAGATTCATATGTTTATTTTTCAATGATGAGTTTCATATTTATATCCAGAAAAGATTCCATCATAGCATATTGACAAGCATTGTAATATTTGTTAATAACTCTAAGAAAAATTTTATCTGATCAAGCTGTTACATGCTTTTATTCAGTGGAATTTTTTATTCAAATGACAAGAAATAGCTCTTTCTTTGTAGAAGGGAATAAATTACATTTTGATGACAAGAATTGTTTTTAGGCTTGTATTAGTAATGGGCAATGATAAAAATGTGGATTTTTATTGTAGGTATCCTGATTATATTATTGCTAATTCTTGGGATAATGTTAAATGACATATATAAAGAAGAGCAAAGAGGTACCAAAACTGCATTCCCATACCTTGCTTTCGGTGTCATGACTTCTACTGAAGCTGTATGAAAGAAAGAAAATATTTGAATAATATTAATTCCCACCCTCCACTGAAATCATTCTTAAACTTAGATCATTTGCCAAAAGAGCATTCATGAATATCTCTTAGCTAGTTAATTTCTAACACTTAAAATAGTTCAATAAGTATAGAATATCCAGACTATGAATAATAATCCTGATCCCTTTTACAAGGATTAAACTATACCTGAGATGTATTATTCAGTTTTATGTGATGATTTACATATGGATATAATCTAACGAACACATAGAGAAGAGAGAAACCTGCAGGCTTGAAATAAAGTTATATAAGGAACATTAGTAGAAACAATGAAGAATGGAGTATACAAGGGAGGAAAAGATCAAGGCAACACATATGCTGTTTTCTGATAGGAATTAAAGGCAGGGTTAGCATTTGAAGTGGATATGGCTTATATTAGTAAAGCCCCAAGTTTTCTCAACTGGAAAAAGTTTCAGAGAACTAGACTCAGGTCAGGGTTAAGACTTATAAAAAGATAACAACAAAAATAATTTACATTTATTGAATGCTTACTATTTGCCAGATACCAAGCTTGCAGCTTTACATTCATTACTGTGATTAATTTTCATAGGAACTTTATCAAGTATTCACTGTTATGCATGAAAGAACTGCTGATGCTTAGAGGAGAATTTAATACTTCACAGGCATACAGTTAATAAGTGGTAGAGGGAAAATGTAAACAAAACAGAGTTTGAATAAAAACGTACACACTATTATTTGTAATGTAAAGGATTAAAGAACTACCTGGATGGCTTCTGGATGGCTTGGCTAGTTAGCTGAACCAACTAGGCTCCCTATGGTAGGAAACCTTCAATATGGCCACCAATGATCCCTGTCTCCTGGTATGGATGGCTTTGTTAATTCCTTGCTCTTGAGTAATTTGCTTCTAATCAACAGAATACGACAATGTTGAGAGGATGTCATTCCCACGATTATGTTATAAAATATAGTGACTTCCTTTTCCCAGCAGACTCTCTCTAATGCCATCACAGTATGTACTCTTTAGTGAAGGGGTATGCTGGAGAAGCTTGCTTGTCAAGGAACTGAGGGCAGGCTCTGGTCAACAGCCAGGAAGGAACTGAGGGCCTCAGTCCAACACTATCCAATGAATTGAATTCTACCAACAGCCACATAAATGAGCTTGGGAACAGATCGTTCTCCAGTTGAGCTTTTAGATGCAATCCCAGGCTTGGATGACATCTTGATGGCAGCTTTGTGAGAAAGCTTGAGGCAGAGGACCCAGCTAAGCAGGGCCTGGATTCCTGACCCACAGAAGCTATAAAATAACATGTGTTGCTCTAGGCTACTAGATTTTGGAGTAATTTGTTGCACAGCAATAGATGACTAATACACTTCCCCAGGGGAAGGGTTGTTCCTTATTCTGCTTCATGGACCCAACTACTAGCACAGTTCCTGAAACATCTAGCACAGTTCCTGAAACATTTCAGTGGCTCATTAGTGCCAACTGACTAACTGAAGAATGAAGAAAGGAAGGATTGAAACTTGAAATTTTTTTATTATTTCATGTAGAACTTCATTAATAAGTAGTTTGTCTATCACAGCCCTGTTATTTTTTCAGAAAAAAAAAATATTACAAGTAAAAAACCTGAAGTCAATAATTAAGAATTTTTGCTAGCCCCTCAATCTTCACTGAGGTACAATATACATCTAAGAAAAATCACCCATTATAAATGCATCATTTGATAAATATTGGCAATTGGGAAATTGCCAATGTGTGTAACCACCGCAATCAAGATACAGCATTTCCACACCTCTCAACCATTTTCTCATGCCCCTCTGCATTCAAGCCCCTTCCTTGACTCTTGGACAGACTACTTCTGAACTACTTTCTCTCACTATAGTTTTATAATTTCTAGAATTTCCTACACTAAGATGTGTTTTTCATTCTTTTATTTATGCAGAAAATGTACAGAAGTATAAGGATATTAAACCACAGGAAGAAACTGTGATTGAAATCAATATTTTTGTTTTCCACTCATAATTTATATGGAGATTTCTTCAATGCATTCAATTTATAAATGAATAATTTTATCTACAAGAAAATAATATTTCCAGTGGACACATTTACTAATTGTTCTTTAATAAATTAACCTGACAGAGAGGACAGTCTCTAAAAGTCCTCAGAGATATCCGGGATGTATCCAAAATTTTCTTTCCTCTGAGTATTTAGAGAAAAGAATTACTATGCATTATATTAAATTCTTCTGCAGTGGTCATTGATTAGTTGCTTTTTTTTTAGAAATGAAAGTTGTAGCTATTGTGGAGTATAAAAGGATCTTACATTTAAAGTTAGAATTCTCCAGAATTGCTACCGCTTGACTCTTGTAAATTGCTTCTTGCTGATTAAAATTTCAACTCCAACACAATCAGGCTGCTTTCAAAGTCTGGTATTTCTCCTAGTTGCATGTAAGAGAAATGCAGCTATTCAATAAAAATGCTACAGACATTTCTTTAAATATAAGAGCTGATGGTAGATGGATGAACTTCACTGAAACCCACACAATGAAATGAAAGCATTGGACAAAATTCAGCAGTAGTCACTGTTTTGCCAGGAGTGGCTCCATCAACTAACTTTGAATTCTTGTATTTTTCATTTGAGAAATATTTATAGAAATCTCACAATGATCTAGGCACTACATTAGCTACTATCCAATGTTTCTTCACTTACTGGGTGAAAAAGATTAATAGTTACTAGCACAAATGCAGGAGTCAATTAAGTTGGGTAAGCCTTAAAATGCCTACAGCATCAAAGCTCCATTTTACATTGTAGCTAAATAAAGCCTGAAAAGTTCCACTGTTGTCTAATTCACTTGCAGATGTCCTATGGTAACCATTTACAATTGAACAACCACAACCTGAGGTAAATGGAACAGTGAAGAGAACAAGAAATTTAGGATTAGACTAAGCTAGATGCAAATCCAGGTCTTTACTCTTACTAGTTTTGTGGCCATAGAAAAAATAACCAAACTTTTTGAGCCACAGTTTCTTCAGATGCAAACCGTGCTTTAAATATAACAAGATGTGAGAAAAAACTTTTCCCATTGCCTCAAAGATTTCAGCTAAATCCCTAAGACTGGGGACAATAAGAGAAAGTATTCTAAAGAGCTGTTTTTAGACAACTCTCCCAGGGTTCGCTAAGAATAGCCAAACTCTTTGCTCACTCACATCCCAAGACCACATCTAACCTGTCAAAGCAGAATTATGGAGTGTGTTGCGGGAGATTCATCCACATAGGAAGACATTATACAAGGGAGAGGCTTCTGGCTTATCTCCTTTCCTGCACACATGATCCATATACACATATGCAAGGGGGTAGGCTTCAAGAGATCTGGGAGTAGAGTGGGGGCTTGTGAAATGGAGACGTGTGTCTGAATTCTAACCTCTGGCTTGCTGAGCTGCAGAAATGTATGGGCCAATCTCAGTGTGGCCACTGTAATGAGACGATTGTGAAACAACTTGACATGTGCCCCTAATGCCTGGGAGAACAGGTGAACACTGAAATGACTGCCCAAGTTTTCGTTTCCTAGGCTGTTTCAGCAAATATCAGAACTGGGTGAGCTTAAACAATGGGGATTCATTAGCTTACAGTTTTGAGGCCAAGAAAATGTTCAAATCAAGGCATCATCAAGGTGATGCCTTCTTCCTGAAGACTGGCTGCTGGCAATCCACATGGCAGGGCTCTTGGTGGTATCTGCTGGTCTCTTCCTTCTCTTCCAGGTCTTGTTGTCTTGAGCTTCTTGTTTCCCTGGTTCTCTCTCTTTCTCCCTCTCCCTCTCCTCCTTCTCTTATCATTCAGTTTATAAAGGACTTTAGTATGAGGATTAAGACCCATCCTGAATGATTAGGTCACACCTTAACTGAAGTAGTCTGATCATAATGTCCTACTCCCAGTGGGTTACATCCACAGGAATGGACTAGATTTAAGAACATGTTTTGTCTGGGAACATACAGCTTTAACCCACCACAGTCCCCTTGCTTCCTGGAGAATTCAGAAGGAAGGATATTGGCTGTAACAGTGTGTAAGAGCAGAACAAGAAGAGAGGACAACAGACAGGCAGGTCTACAGTCCATTAATTGGCATGACAACAATGACTGCATTTTCTGTGAGCTCAGTGGATCCTATAGAGAGCAATTTCCTATCTTTATGGGATCCCGCTGAAAAGGACAGGCAAAGTAAGGGAACCTTAACAGAATGAGGTTGTGGGATTCATTGTTGTGGGATGGAACTGGATGACAGGTAAAAAGAGTTCAGCCAAAAAGTATATGCTCTTCTCAGGGAGTTGTCTAATGCTAAGGTCCCAAATAGTGGTGGTACTGGGGCTGGGGAGCACTGAAGAGCATACCAATACACCCTACAAGGCACTCAGCTCCTGCCAATGACAGAGGTACTGACTGCTAATAGAGCCTAATACAGTAATAGTCAAGTTAAAACTACTCCCCAATGCATGGCTAGAGCTAGGAGCCAGGCCTGAACTGAGGGGAGGGGCAAAGTTTTGCATGTATTTGTATTAAGGACAGTTTATATAATTAATAACTGAAAATAAGTTTTAATTATTGAAATTAAATTGTGTTTGTAACAGGAGGCCTGAAAAACTATGGTCTCTGCCTAATATGCATGAAATCATAAGTTCAAAAGATTTGATAACATGGTTGAAGAGATTGAAGAAAATGTAAAAGTGATTTCTGCTGGTATTGGCTTTGAGTTCAGGGCATTTAATAAAATCATTACCTAAGGATTACAGGTAATCCATGTTAAAGTGCCCTCCCTAGTACTTGGCACACAGACAATGATTTTAGTAAATATGAGTAATTGTTAGTTTTATTAACATTTCCCTGGCACTCTGAGTCACTTTAGTTACATATATTACCTCTAATCCTTCAAGTAAATCTATAAGGTGACTGTTATTATATTATTTTACAGATGAAGAAGAAAAGGAAACAACATGACAGAGGTAGCCTTTCCCCTCAGAATCTTAATCGAAGGACACCTGAGCAGTACATTCATGTCACTAATGACTAAAATAGAGATAATACAAGATGCCATCTGAGGCCATCTCAGCCACATGTAGGCTTTCCCAAAGGATCTGGAGCCTGAAAATAAGGAGTCAGAAATCCAGGTTAAAGAGAGGGACAAAATTTCCAGATGGCAGGCTTTACAAGAGGTTTAGACTGGCTGGAGTAAAGGAAGGTCAGCAGCAAGAAGAGAATGGAGAGGGAGGAGTGAATGATATATGAAATACCTTGTAAACCCTCCACGTTAGCTTACCCTTAAGATGACATGGTACCAAGGGATGAATTTAGGCCAAGAAGTTACCGGTGCTGGTTCCTTACACAGGAAACAGAAGTGTAAGATTTAAGTCTGACAGTCCCCAGTTCCTGAACCAGGTAAATCTCTGAAGTCTTTGACCTTCAGAATCCTCATCTTTAATGATTTTCAATGTATTCATTTTTAAAGTGGGGTAAAGATGATACCTGCCCCACGAGCTACACTGAGATGCTACATTGCAAAATACTATATACATATTATATTAAGAGCACAAAAACTGACAATATCAAAACCAAATCCCCCCAAATTTGTTAAAATTAAAAATTAATTATATTACCACCAATTAAGTTTGATGCATGCTAGGCAGAAACAATATACTCTATAAGATGTATTATTTTATTAAATTGAAATTTAATAGAATAATACATCTATTACGTATGGATTTAAATTTTTCTATTTCTAATATAATTCTGACAAAGACAGAAGGTAGAAAAATATGGCTTGATACTCAGGATGGATAAGAGCAAATGGTGACAATGGAGGCTTCACTTGAAGTCCCCAGAGTAGCAACAGTGATTTCAGGTTTGGAATTTCCGGCAATTGTAGCAAATTCTGTTTTCTTCTATAAATCTGCAGTGACTTGGTGACCTAATTCAAGTATCTGACAAGATCCAGCTCTGAAAGGATGCCTTTCTTCTCTAAGTGGGTGTTTGTACTTTTTTTGTATAAATGCCAATAAAGAGATGAGGAGAGATTCAGTGCAAGAGAGAGAAGAGAGAAGAGAGAGAAGAGAAGAGAAGAAAAGGGAAGGGAAGGGAAGGGAAGGGAAGGGAAGGGAAGGGAAGGGAAGGGAAGAGAAGGGAAGGGAAGAGAAAAGAGAAGAGGAGCCGGTTAATGGGGTGAAAGATAATGAGGGCATCTTGAGAAGTGGCAGAATGAGAGAGCAGGAAGACTATGAGCTTTTGGTCCTAGAATCAATCCTCACCATGCCATCTTAGATATGAAGCATGGTGGAACTGGGCAACAAACTCAGATGAGAGCTAACTGTCAAGCTCAGGGCCAGCCATTGACTAGCTCACTGGGAACAGTTTGTGGCATGCCCAAGATTTATCTAACACCAAAGCTGGCCCTGGCAGGTGCCACAAGTAAAGAACAATGCAGAGTCCAAGGGGCTTCATTAAGCAGGAACTCTTCAGTTCTGATACAAAGAGAGTCAATTTTGAGGAGGGGGTATGTGAAAGACTACAGGAAAAGGGTAACAAGAATGAAGACAGAAGTTGTGCAATGGTTACGGCAACCTGGCTATTCCTCACAGGCCATAGAAAGTTATGAAGGGGACTTTCAGGCTCGAGGACTGACAGTAGATAGAAGGGGAACTGGAGTCCCCATTCTTCCTGTTCTAATACTACCCCTTCCTGAAACTAGATGAGGTAGGAATGATATCTAAGGTTCATTTCTATTCTATTTTTTCATATGATTGGATGGTTTATTGAGGACTTTAAAAACAGTGGTACATATCTGAAATTTGACTTGCCCCAAAACCTATGGCTCTGAAAAGTTGACTGAATTTAATTTGTTCTACTTACTATTCCAATCAGCAATATTATTATTTTTTAAGAAGTCTGGAAAAACAAAAGTCATCCAGTATTATAACAATTAAGTTAGATCTTTCCCAAAAATGACAATTTAAAAATATTTAACTGGAGCATTTGATTACCTATACAAATAGAAAATGTTCTAGTCTATACTATAGACCCAGAAAAGTTGACTGAATTATTTGCTTTTTCTTTCCTTTCCTGGATATGTGGATAGGAGAGTGATCATAAAATCTGTGTGAAGTTTTAATGCATGCTATGACATGGATGAACTTTGAAGGTGTCATGTTGAGTAAAATAAGTCAGACACAAGAGGACAAATATTTTATGATATCACTTTTATGAAATATGCAGAATATGTAAGTTCAGAGAGTCAGAAACTGGAATACAGATTACCAGGGTTGTGGGGTGGGGTGGGGAATGGGAGTTGATGCTTAATTGGTACAGTTTTTTTTTGGGTTAATGGAAGAATTTTGGTGAGGGATGGTTGTGGTGGTGGCAAAACACTGTGACTGTAATTAACATCACTGAATTGTATATTTAAAATTCTCTGGATAAGACAGGGAATTTTAGGTTGCATATATGTTATCAAAAATTTTTTTTAAAAAAATAGAACTGTACAACACAAAAAGTGAACCCTAATGTTAACTATGGACTATAGTTAATAGTATAAATATATTAATATTGTATCATCAGTTATAACAAAGGTAATCTACTAATGCAAGATGTTAATAATGGGAAAATTGAGTCTGAGGGTTATATGGGAACTCTGAATTTTCTGTACGATTTTTCTGTAAACCTACAACTGTTCTAATGAAAAAAAAAATCTGTGTTCATCCATGGGAGTGTGCCACACTTCTTGTTGTCATTATTATGTCAATGGCGAAATCAAACATTGTAAGCATTTGGGGCAGTAGTAACTTGGTGAAGGAAAGGAGGAGGAAGCATACAGAGACTTAGGGATAATCAGAACTTTTCATGGTACATCTTATGGGTCTGGTTGGTACCACACCCTAACTCCAAGCCTCACTAAATGATGTGGTCAATATGCCTTATCTTCTTGCTACACCTTCAATCTCTGCTTCAATTTCTAGGACAGACTTGTGCCAGTGGGTACAGCCCATGGTTGGGGCTTATCAGAGAATTTGAACTCGTGGAGTGGGAAAAGAAAAAGTCAGGGAAAAGGAGGGTGGGTTGACAGTTAAGTTTTTATATGGTACTTTACATGATAAAATAATTCCATTGCACCCATTTAATATGGGGGAAACAGCTATAAAATGAAAGAGATAGGGATAAAACCTTCAGAAGTATAATGGTCCTTGAAATGTGTATTAGCCTTCATCCAGAGTTCAAATAATATCTATAATAGAAACAATATTATGCTTTCATGAAAATGCATTTGTCGTTGATTAAAATAAAGTCCTATGATAAAAATCTTATGGGACATGCTCTACAAGAATTAGAAGAGTGACATGATAGATGAAAATTGAAAATTGTTTCAGGTTCATCTAGAGGACACTGTATAATCATAATGATGATAGCTTGCATTTGTAAAGGATTTTCGTTTTCAAAGTGCTTCCTACCCATCTCTCCTCTGATCCGTACAAACTGTGAGCTAGAAAGGGCAAGAATTATCCCCATTTTAAAGGAAAGGAAACTTCCTATCTTTCACAAATAGGTAATTTTATATTTAAAATGATTATATAACATCTTATTCTTCTTGCTATCTGGACTTAGCTTACTGAAGTGCTTATGGCGTTTATAAACATTTTTAAAAATGAGCTAATGAAGACTAAATACAATGTATAAAATGAAACTTTCCTAGAAGAAATAGGCACAATTAAGGAGAAAAAAACTATGTAAGCATGTATGCGCATCTGATATGATAGGTGGGACAGGGAAAGTATTTTGCATAATATAGTTTAAGTAGCTCCTTTATTCTTTGGGACATTGCCATATACCTATCTGGCTGTTATCGCAAATTGCATGTTTCAGAAATTAAACCTCATCTCTCGATTTTCCTATCTCTAGGTATAGCTCCCTTGTCTGTTACTATACCCAGATTTATAAGTTGGTTTCAGTTTGGTCACCTCTTTTTAATTCATCTACCTGAAATCAATCACACAATCTTCTTTTTTTTCCCCTTTTATTCCTGCTGACCTTATCCCAGGTTTTCACTCACTCAGTTCCACAATGTATTTCTGTTTATCAAATTTTCAGTTTAGCTTCAATACTGAAAAAAAAAATCAGATAACTCTTTTCTTCACAAACCTTCATTAGATCCCCATTTTTCACAGCCTAAAGGTAAAAAATAAAATAAATAAATAATTTGCCTGCTCTTCAGGATTCTTTATTAACTACATACAGTGTCACCCCAATTTCTAAACACCCTCGTTTCTTAATAAGCCTTGGTCCTACTAGTCCCTCCAATACTTGACAGTACTTTTTTCTCCTAGACCTCAATGTCTTTCTCAATTCACGTGGAATGCACAATTTCCCTCTGTTTGTTCCACATATTTCTTCTCTAAGCTTTACTAAATTATCACATTTATGATCCTGGTCCTCTGTGGAAGCCCCTCTTTTCTAAATTCCTATGTGATTTATACTCTGTGATATTCAAGTAGGCTCTTAATTTTATGTCTTATACTGATCTAAATGCATCTGTATCTTTAGTTATACTGAAGGCCTTTGAGAGAAGGCAACATGTTTTAAAAGTCTCTCTGACACCCTTGGACAACAAGCAGTGATATGGACATAGGAGTGGGCCATTTAAGTTAATGACTATATTTATAAAATAAAATAAAACTGTTTGAAGAGACATGCAATCATTCAAGCCAACCAAGCATTATGTTAGGTGCTTGGAATATAATGGCAAATAAGATAAACCTGCTGCCTATCTTCACTGAGCTTATGGCCTACTGCCATGGAGAAAGCAAACACATACATACTCCAATAGGAAATTCTGAATGCTGACCATCTTTTTATGTTGTGTAGCAGTTTGATATTGTTTATGAATTCCAAAAATAGATGTTGGATTATGTTTGTGAACTGGTCTGGGCATATTAGATTGTATTGGATTCAGAGGTTTCACTTTTACTTGATTAAATAAAGATTAAGGCTTTGATTGGGCTACGTCAGTAGGACGTGAAAAACGACAAGGCACAGGAGTTAGTTGGAGTTTTGATCCTGGAGCCTGGGAAGTAAACACATAGAGAAGTAGATACGTGAGGAAGGAGAGAAGGTTCCATTAGACAAGGCAGAGGCCCTGGGAAGAGACAGCCATTAGCCTGATAGTCTACAACTGGCCTTGTGGAGAAAGCAGAGCAGCTGAGCCCAAGGAGAAACGAGCCCTAGGAAGAGAGGAACCCAGGAAGCCTGAACCCTTGCAGACATTGGCAGCCATCTTGCTCCAACACATGGCAACAGACTTTGGTGAGGGAAGTAACTTATGCTTTCTGGCCTAGTAACTGTAAGATTTTACCCCAAATAAATACCCTTTATAAAAGCTAACAGATTTCTGGTATTTTGCATCAGTACCTCTTTGGATGACAAATAAATGTTGCAAAGAGGAATAAGGTAGTAAATATGCTCTGTTCTTATTATAAAAGAAGCACACAAACGAAATCTCTTTTGCTTCATGAAGTGTAAAGGGTTGATAAGTATTGCTGTTTTCATATGACAGCACAGGGACCATAAATGTTTCAATATTACATGAAAAATGAGGATAAGTGAAATGCTTGGCTTTTCAAGTTGGCAACTGGAGGCAAGATGATATATAATTCAATGATGAATATTTTTTAATATTCATCAACCACTCCACATCTTCCATCATTTAATTTTTAAGTCAAATGAATAATTACAATTATCTTAATAAAGGCATCAAATAGCTTGAAGTACTTAAAATTTTTGGTTATTCACTAATAGAACAAATAAATTATGCTAATTTCATCCAATTCTTTAATACAGTAATTTTGAATTTAACTTGCAAATATTTGATAATCCAACCCATGATAGAAGAATCTGCTTAGTTAATGCATTTTCATTAGCATCAGTATATAAATTATGTACAGATTTTTGAAAGATGACTTATTTGAGAGTGCTAAACCATGGGGGGGAGAATATCAAAGACAGTCTTAAGAATAACTATTTCAAAAGACATATATATAATTCATATTTCAATTTAAAAAAAAACTTTACAGTATTTCTTATCCTTTTGCTTTTTTTAATGTTGATAAAGATTATATATTTAATTTGAAGCCCAGATATAAGTATTTTAGCCAGTACATGTTCATTTACTGACATTGTCATGTAGGATTTTCAAAATCATTAATGAGAAAAAAAAAGAAAAGGGGTAACATCTCCAATGGAAAACTGAGGTGTTAATGGTACTAATCTGAGCATATAATTTATCAATAATTTAGAGGTATTCAAAGAACACAATAGACAGATATTGTATTTCCAATCATCAATAAAACTTAAGTAATCAACAGACCTTTAATGTTTTAAAGATGATTTCTTTTTTTTATGGATAGACTCAGAAATATTTAGAGGGGAGGAAAAGGAAGGGAAAATAAGACCATGGAAAGAGTGATCAGATAGATGGAGAGAAAAATAGTGTCACAGAAACTAATGAAGAAAACCATATCAAAGACACTGCAGGCCATATCAGAGGCATCAATATGATTTAATTGTATGAGGGATTAAAACAGGGTAATTGACTTAATAATCAAGGCATAGATAAATGTATTGCAGATTGAGTAGAATGGGGAGGGAGTTGAAGACACAAGTTTGCTATGCCTGCAAACGACTTGATATTAAATAAAGAAATTATTGAGGCCACCTTGAGTATAACATGTAACGATCTCAACAGAAGTGGAAAAAAAACACTCTAGATAAAATTCAACATCCCATTGTATAAGAATACCCTTAGAAAAGAAGGAAAATAAGTTAAATTCCTTAACCTGATAAGGGATATCTATCAAAAATATACAGTATAATAGTTAGTTTAGGCATATGAAAACTTTTATTTAATATAACATTAAAATTATGAAGAGACAAAACTGTTTGTATTTGTAAGCTATGTGTTTGCTTACACATAAAATCCAAAAGAAGGAACAAAGTATCAGAATTAATAAAACATCTGCACAGATACCTGGTACACTATGAACCCACAAAATCAAAATCACACCTATGGAGCAGAAATAATTTATTGGAAATCTAAATGAAAAAAGGACTCATTCACAACAGCAACAGAATAATAAGGTGCCCAGGAATGTCCAATGAAAGATGTACGAATTGTTCTTAGGAAATTAATAACATATACTATTGGGCTTTAGCAGACCAAAATAAGAGATTGTAAGAGTGTTGTTCCAGTTTGTTGGATGGAGAGTTGGGCTCATATTACAAACATACAAGTCCCTCAAATTTATTTTGAAAATTAAATATTTTCTAATCAAAACATTAACAGGGTTTCCCACAGAACTTAAGAATTTGATCCTAAAATTTATTAAGGAGTGAACTTCCAAAAAAGAGTTAAGATGATTTTCAATTTTGAAGAAAAGAACAAAGTGAACACTCATGCACTACCAGATATGAAAATTAATTTTTATACTATGACAATAAATAGAGATGGTGTATTGAGATATATGGGATGGAAAAACAGACCACTGATATAGATTACAGACTATATCTAGATGACAGATAGATGATGATGATAGGGATGGATGGAAGGATAGATGGATGGATAGATAGATAGATAGATAGATATAGATATACTAAGTGTTTGACAATGGTGACATTACAATTTAATATGGAAAAATATTGTTATTAAAGAATGGTGCTGGAAAAATAAGTTATCCACATGGAAAATGGTAAAATTAGATCCTGACTACACTTCATACAGATGCACACACATACACAAATCATAGTGGATTAAAAACTTAAGTGTAAATACTAAAACTTTAAAAATTATGGAAGGTAACGTGTGACTTTGGTAGTGAAGGGAGATCTTAAATTTCCTCAAAGAGGGTGAAGGTAACAGAGCCTTGACTGTCCTCTGGGTCTTCTCTTGCCCTTTGGTGATTTCCCTTTTCTACCTGGTCACTGGGAATCTTGCTGGCTTCTTCAACTGGAATTTGAAGCTGATGAAATTTTGTTATGTTGCGTTATTAAATTTAGGATGCAGGGTCCTCTTTTGATGATTTGACTTCACCTTGACTTTTGGTGGCATTGGTGGACACTCTGAACTAGGCCACATCCTTCATCCGCTCCTGCCTAAGCTGTTCAGCCCTCAGTTACAGCAGAAAAGACATCTTAAGTTTAGTCATGGAGGCTTTGATGTAGATTAACTGCTTCTCAATTCATGTATCTTGCACCTACCATGAAGCAGATGGAAACTTCTGCATCCCTCTAGGCTACCATGCGATGTCTAATTTAGACCCTCTATTTGTTTAAACATTTTGCTATACCACTCTCTGCTCCGTGTGGGCGCCCACCATTGATGTTCGGGAAGTTGTATTCTTTTTCCAAGTATATAATGGAAGACTCAAGTACCTGTTGCTTTACATGGCTTTCCCCCAACCTCGCTCCACCTCTGGCATTTCAAACAGAAGGAGACACATGCCTGGATGCTTGCTTCTTTTTTCCTAAAGAAGAAAGCTTTCCTATTCCCCATCTCATCTCATCTGAATTTCATTTATTTTCATGTGGTCCTCATTTCTCAGGGGCAGGAATCCTCATGCCCTACTGAACTCAGGTGGAAAAAGAATCCTCTACACAACATGAAAGTAACTCTCCAATGAAGGCCCATCAGGAGTAGCTCTTGTTTTGGAACTGTGGGACAACCAGGGGCTAGAGATCACCAAGGAGGAAAATGCATGATTTTATATCTCAAAAATATTATGCCTGTTACATATATTTTAGAGGAAGAAATGACAGAGTTCAATGAAGGACTGAATGTAAGGAGAGAGGCAGTTTGTGAAATAGGCACCATTCTTCCATTTGCAGATGAACAAATGATGACTATGAAGGAATTAAATAACCTCTAAAACATCAAATGGGCCAATATCAGAATCATAATGTAAGTCTGTCTAATACCAAAATGCATATTCTTTCCACACGGAAATTAGCTAACATATTGAGAAATATATAGAATACCAACATTAAAGTTTCTTATCACTTGTCGGAGGAGTGGATAAGAAGAATTAGACAAAAATCTATAAAATCAAGTTATTTGCAAAAGTTCTCAATGTAAATCTTATAACTTTAATCAACTAGTATTAAAACAAATAAAAAGGCCTATCTTTTTAAGATCTTGAAAAACGTATAGCTTACATGAAAACCTTTTTTATTTTATAAGCTAGCACCTGTGAGTTTTTTTAATTGTTGCTAGATCGATTTCAAGTTGTATTTATTAAAGCTGACAGCCATGTATCTAAACATACTGACAGCAAGATGAACGCCAGGAATATTATTATTCTTTTATTAACAAGCACTTGCCTATATAGGTTTACTAACTACTGACCTTACTGCATGTGAGTGAAAGTTGTACACTCAGTCAAGAGACATGCACCACTGTGTTGAAACCTGTAAAACACACTTCAGTCCTAATTTGCTCACCTCTTTCACCACTGTTATTAGGCACCTTCCAATGCCTCCTATAGTGAGATTTCTAGATAATTAATTTTAAAAATCCATAGGGACTATTGGAATTTTTAATAACTACTAAAATTTAAATTTCATATTCTGAGCTGAAGCCTGCCTGATCTGAATGAGAAAGTGGTTTAGGGCATATCTCCAAGCTGTACAACACAGGGCTGCAGCTGAAAAAACAGGCAGCAACCAAGAGCAAAGCAGAGACTGAGAAAACTGGCAGCTTCGAAGAGCACACCTACTCTTGACATTCAAGCACAGAGGCCATAGTAGTTCAATCTAAAAGGTCATAAAATAGAAATACAAAAGTAGTGTACCTGGCCTGGCATGTGGTAAGTGCTCAATAAATAGGACAACTTATTAATTCATGTTAAGCAATAACTTATTATGCCTAAGTAATCATATATCATATCATAGCAAACTCAGAACCAGGTAAGAAGCTTTATTTTGCTCTGGAAATAGGTGAAAAAAGCAAAATGAAGTGTCTCAAGGACAAAAGTTACCATCTCATGAAAACACGTTAGCTAGATTTTATGGGGACCATGTGATAGCCATAATTCTTGACTCTGCTCGCTATTACAAAAAGGTATGGTTTGTGAGTAGTGCCTGTTGCCCATTTTATCAATAAATAACTCAGCCACAACTGTAGAGGAATTTTATTACAAAGGCCAGTTCTCTAATGGCCTCAGTGTTTGGACTCATCTATTCTCAGAAGGTTACTGGTGTCTATGGCACTGAATTTTAAATGTACATATATTATTTCTTTTTCATAGGTGTAAAAGGACACAAAATACTGAAGAAACAGAGAATTTAAACTCTCGAACATTTACTTTTAGAAATTATAGGAGTTTGTCTTATTCATAGGCTATATATTGACAGTTAAACATACCACGTCATGCCCAATGTTATTTCAATAGCATGAGTTCAAAGCACCAAAGATACTGTACCAAATGGCTGACCCTTTCTAAACCACTTTATGATGTAACTTTACTTAAATAATGTTTTAAAATTTATATTGCAGTTTGTCGACAATTACAAAGGCAAAAAGGGATATAAGCTTAAATTGCATTACCTTTAAGGTAAAACTATTATCTGGAAATCTATTTTTGATTACTGTTGTTTAAAAATAATTAAAGAATAAAACACAGTTTACCTATCCATGCAAGCGATTCTCAAAACAATATATGCATTCAAGAAAGAAGGAACTATATTCAACATTATTTCCAAAGCACCAGATTGGCAATACATTCCATCAATAATCTTACCACTTTGTTAAATTCTTTAAATTAATTATTGAAAATGTTCACTCACTATTCTCACATATTATTTGCTTCTTCTGGATGGTGTATACTGATAACTTTATTAATATTAATACTAATAATTTATTTGTATCTTGAAAACTTTATGGGACTTTGGGCTAAGCATAAAGTCAGCCAACACTGGGTTCATGGATCTGACGTTCTGATGTTCGTTTGGAAGGATCCGTTCTGAGTTCTCAACTGTTCACATAAGAAAAATCATATTTCCCTAGATCTTAGGGTGAGTGGGATATATCTGAGGAGTGGAGGGATAAAGTACTGAGAATGCTTGAAGTATTAGTATTTAAATGACTAGAAAACTGAAACCAACCATTTTCCTAAAGACCTAAGTTTCTATGCCTATTTGGGGACAAATAAGTACAAATCCATATTTGCCTCAGACTATGAAATGTGGTATTATCTACAAAGAAGAATGTTTTCGGGAAACACATTTTCCCTGATGTCAACCCAAAATGTTAAGGCTGTTTGCCAAAGGAGCACACCATTATGGATGTAACTATGCCATCCATTCTCTTATTTAAAACCTTCATGAAGCTATTTATTGTTCAGCTTGAACCACATTTTAAGGGTCACTAGATCCTTAAATTAAGGACAAACTCTAGGCCAAGATGTCCCAAACTTACATGCCAAGAGGACTCATTTAGGACACTTGACTCACATTCCTAATCAGACCCTTCAAAAATCTGTACTTTTAATTCACACCACACGATTCTTAAAATCAGGAGACTCGGATACACTGATGAAAGCATTTACTTTTTCATAAATGATTCCAGAATTTGAAAAATATGTTTGCATTCTTTCTATCAGTACCAATCGCAGCTACAATAACATCATCTGCTTCTTATCATTCTTAAAATACTATATTTTAGATAACTTTTGTACCCTTTTCTCATTTGAACACCGTTCTCATTTTTCATTTCATTGGCTCTTCTTCAACTTCATTGCATACTTCTTCACATCTCTAAGATATAAGATTGCATATAGTAGTTCAGGCGGGGCAAATTGACTTTCCTGGATGCTTCTCCTCATTATACAACTCTGTTGTTAGCTAGGGTCGATGATGTTGAATTTTGGTATCCACTTGGTCCCAAGGTCAGAAACTAATATGATCTTGAATCAGAAAGATATGGACATGCTTTAGATGAATGAGGAACAAAGAAGCTCATGTATGTCAGGGTCTAGTGAACATGCAGTGAATACAGCACCAGTCTTGAACCGCTGCACCTCTGATTGGGCTATTCTGTTGTATTCAAGTTCCAGTAGTTAAGTTTCTTTCATTTCAGTAATTTGAGGCTCTATCTTGACTGCCTGTCAAGTACTCTCCTTCCTCAATGGGAGACGGCATGCCTTACACTTGTTAGCCTTCCTATGACCTGGATTTCAGTCTTCCTCTTACTCCTTGTCATAGGCACCACGATGTCCTAGTAACTGTCTCTGATGTGGACAGCTAAGCAGCAACCTTGCTGGACTTATACCTAATACCTGTTTCCAAATCATTATCTTATGCTTGTTGACAATAAAACACAATTTTATTTTCCTCACTCACATCCACTTGAATATTTCTAGCTTAACTGGAAATCTTCAGTATTATGTGTCAAATGATAAATTTTACTGAGTGCACATACTCTGGTAGATATTTTTTTTTAATGTAAAATGAAACTGTTCCCATGCCTTAGTTCACATGTTTTTCATGCAAGGAAGTCTATTTTATCCC
Source organism: Cabassous unicinctus (assembly GCA_029593785.1). Lineage (NCBI taxonomy): Eukaryota > Metazoa > Chordata > Mammalia > Cingulata > Chlamyphoridae > Cabassous > Cabassous unicinctus. The sequence goes on along the minus strand of JAQZBX010000504.1, from coordinate 3,534 downwards.
TTGTTTCCTGCCAGTAAGACAATTCTCTACCCATGACAAAATAAGCAATCCTATGGTGACTTAAATTTTAATAAGTTTGGTGTATCGACTTTATAAAAGGCTTCTTAAATCTACAAATACATTATGTATGGTAGATTTTCCTTGTAAACATATTTATTTATTGCTTCAAAGAACTCTAGATTCTTTCCCCTTTCTGAAACTGCTATCTTTCTTCAATCTATTCTACTTGTTTTAGTCCACCAGTTTTGCAGGGTAAGAAAATGGAAATCACTAGTCTTTTCTGGAGACCTGATGGATGGGAGTCACATTGCTTAATCAGCCAGGGCTCTGGTACATTGACCATTTGCAGAGAACAGTGGTTACATTTTGGCTAAGGACACGCTTTCACTTTTACATATTTTTAAATCCTTTGTTGGATGATATTAGTTTGTAAATTATATCTACTTTGGCAAATTATCTTGAATATTTATTAGTTTATTAGGATATCTATTAGCAAAGTGATTAAAAATCACTAGAAACGATAATCTTTTGTAAAGCATGAGGCACACATTTGAGTTTCACTATTGCATCGTAACATACCTGTGCTCAATTTCTACATTCTATCATGTTTCACACACACACACACAAAGATAAATTAATTCTGTATATAGGTTCCTGTTACTCACTTTAGTGCATTCTATATAATAGCTTTAGGTCATTGAATTTGTTATTTACAACTGATCATAATATATATTTTCTTTTCAACTATTCAAAACTGTGCCAGCCATGTGACTATTTTAAGACACCTTTTACCCTGAGATGATTTATTTTATTTTTACAGGTAGTTAAAGATTTTGGTGTCCTTTGTGTTGGTGTTTGTCTCATCTGTGGCAAGCATTTAAATGGACTTGTGATAAGGTATTCCAGGTTTCCACTGGAAAATACTTTTTAAAGTACTCCCTCTATTGTTCTTTTGGTTTTGTTTTTCTAAATAACAGCTACATTATCTTGTGCCTACATTTTCCCAAATTTAATAACTACGTGATGACTCTTTTGGTTTTCGTTATTCAACCAGAATGTTGAATTTTAGTAATGTGATAATTACTGTAACATTTACCCATGGTTATTTCCCATGACAGCTTCTGTAAAGAGACAGAATCCCATGTATTTAATATGTTTTCTTTATAAAAGTCATGGTCCAGGAAATGATCATTAGTCTTCTTTTTCCTTGCATTCACATTTCGATCTGATGAGGAGAATTAAAGTACCTCTACTACTCAATGACTGAATAATCTTGAAAATGTAATTTTAACATTGAAAAAATTACTTAAATCTCAACCTCAAATAATCGCATCTATAAATGTGTATATTAAAATTTACATTTTCCAGGATTCTTGTGAGTATTAAATCAGATGATGTATAAAAAGCAGGTATATTAAATAGTGTTCGGGATCTATTAAATACCCATTAAATGGCATATGCATTATCATTTTCAATAATATCTTATTTCTCCCAATGACCCATTCAGACATGTTGCCATGATTTACTGTCTACTACTGAAGATTTTCTAAATATTTGTATCCCTATGATTTCTCCTGAAGAGTCTTCACGTATACTAAAAGTTCTCTTATCAAGAGGATCAGAACCAATATTTGGACAGTTATTCAACTACTTTAAAAGTGACCCAGCAATACCATTACTAGATATATACCCAGAAGACCTGAGAGCAGTGAAACAGACATCTGCACACTGATGTTCATAGAGGCATTATTCACGATAGCCAAAAGTTGGAAACAACCCAGGTATCCATCAACTGATGAACAGATAAACAAATTGTGGTGTATACACGCAATGGAATATTAGGCAGCAGTAAAAATAATGAAGTCGTGAAGCATATGACAGCATGGATGAACCTGGGGTACATTATGTTGAGTGAAGCAAGCCAGACACAAAAAGACAAATACTATATGATTATACTATTATAAACTAAATATACTGTCTAAACTCATGGAATTAATAATTAGAATATAGGTCACCAGAAAATAGAATGAGGGTAGAGAATGGAAAGCTGAGGGTTAATCTGTGCTGAATTGGTTAAAAAAAAAAAAAAATGTTGTTTGGAAATCTCTGGAAATGAAAAGAAATGGGGAAAGCACATCATAGTGTTTGTAACTAGCAGAGCTATTATATGGGTATGACAGTGGTTGAAAGGGTAAGTCTAAGGTTATGTATATTACTAAAAGGAAAGCTAAAAAATGTAACGTGGTCCTGTATAACATAGTGAAACCTCATGTAAAATATGAATATGGGTGACTGCATATAGAAGACACTTTCAGAAAATATAAATACAAATAAACTAGACAGACAGAAACAGAATAGCAGCTATGTGCAGCAGGGGAAGTATAGGGAGACTGACAGGTAATGAGTCTTTTGGTTTGTTTTTTGTTTATTATTATTGTTATTGAAATAATGAAAATGCTCTAAAAATGACTGAAGTAATGAATGCACAACTATGTGATTATACTAAATACCTATGATTGTACACATTGGATGGATTTATACTATATTAACATGTATCAATAAAATTTATTTGTCAAAAAAAAAGAGAGAATTATTCAAGCGTATCAAGAACTTCAAGTCTCTTGAGAAAGAATCTTGGTGCACACCCCTTTGAGATTTTTATGGTTCCTTTTCCAATTTTTTTGTTTCCACAAACCACACTTATTCTGACATCATTTTGAAACAATTTGTTTTCATTGAGTCCTTCCAAAATTTTCAACTTAGTTGCCTATAAAAGCAACTATATATTTTCACACTCATTTTCATTAATTCATATAATGCCTAATCAAAACTCTTAACTTAAAACATGTAAAGGCAGCATGAACCATCTGAGGAAAAACAGTGTTCTCTTCCAGACTCTAAGCAGCAAAAATATGATAACTTTATAACCGTAAACTTTAAGAAGTTCACAATAACAAGGGATCACATGGTTCAACTAAGGATTTGGTTCATAGTAGAAACTATCACAATTTCTATCTATCACAGTATTTGTTATGTGGGTAACTGTTAAGATTCTTGTTGACAAAGAATATAAAACGACACTGAATAATCTGAGCAGAAAATGCCCTAAAAGGATAGGTGAGGCATGGCTCATAGACTCATTGTGAATGCAGGTGATCCAGGTTTGGAAATGTTCAGAACTCAAAAGAAGCTCGATGGTTAGAACCACAGCCAAAATCACGCCGTGAAAACTGTGTTTTTAAAGTACTACTGCTCCACTGCTCCCACCTACATTTCTGTACACAGGCTGCTCCTGAAATTGCCACAACCAGAGCAGATTTTAAACTGCTCCTGCTTCTTAATGATTATGTCCAGAAAAATGCCAGAGGATGCTTCTGATTGTCTTAGTACAGGTAAATGGAGGCCCCTCATCTGCCAAGGTTCTCAAAAGGCAAATATGTGGCATTTCTTCTTCCACAGTGATGGATTCCAGTCACAGATGTTCATTAAAATAAGCCCAGGGAAGCGGGTGTGGCTCAATCGACAGAGCTCCCG